>JAUPMG010017168.1:0-15341 GCA_031762675.1 Pachysandra terminalis
GTAAGATATTCTATGTGTGCATCATAGTTTTAAGGGGTTTCGACCAAGAGGGCACAATTCCCCCACTTATTTGCCGTCAAGGCAATGCAAAAATCCAAGGTATCATATAATTAGGACTAACCTCAATGAGCATTACATAAGGCGAATGACAATATAATATCACTCAGCATCTGTTACGTATAATAATACGCTATCGAGATGATAAAAACTGGGGTATATTGGGGTAGCCAGTCTCTCAAATGATAATGTTCGTCCATCTGGGACTTCATCACCTAATCATGATGTCCAAGTCATGATTCACTCAAATTTAATCAGAAACTTCATCATAAGTGAAGTCTAATTGCAGGTCTAGTATATGACCAAAATACGGTCATTAACTCAATTTGGATATGCTGTGCAATGTGAGATGTTTTGTGCACATTAACTAATCATACAACGTGTGTACATATGTGAAATAAGTCTAAGTATGATATATGTGGCTTAAGGCATGATTCAAATCATCATAATATCCAAACAAATCAAATAATTCATAATGTATGATTAATCATAATTAATAATCCAACAAGTTAATCAACCTTTAATTAATATCATGTAACCATTAAAATTAACATATCAATAATCATAATTCATCAAACAATCAATATAACACAATATCATAACAAACAACCCAACATGAGCTAACTAGCAGGCTGGCCGGCACATCGGTTGGTCTGCCGGTTGCCTGGGCAAGTCCAAACAACTCTGAGTCAAGTTCTCTGGCTAACAGGTGGGCTAACCGGCACACCAGTTGGCTATCCGACAGCCTAGATAGGGGTCGATTTAACAAGGTGCAGGGTCTAAAACTAACCGGCAGGATGGCTGTAACACCGGCTGGCCATCCGGTAGGCTAGGCAGGGGCTTGTTTTCAAAGTCTCAGGCACACACGACCACCGACAGGCTAACCGGCACACCGGTTGGCGTTCCGGCGGGCTAAACAGGGGGTCATAAATCAAATTGGGGATCCGGCAGGGTTTCAGCAGGCTACCGGCACACTGGTAGGTCTGCTGGACACCATCTTAGTGAACCGGCAGGCTACCCGTCACGCCGGCAGGTCGCTGGTGTGCCTAGAAACAGCAATTAATCACAATGTTTATATTTCAACAGGTTTTTAGCAATTTTCTTCAACATAAACTCATACTTAATTGTATTTCAAAACTAACCTAATCAAAATCACAACAAAATTAAATCTTACCTTGCTTGGAAAGATCAATGTTAGAAAGTTCAAGTTTTTATGTAGAACAGTGTATTGTTTGAATTGAATTCAATGTGGTATGTCATATTCCTTGAATATGGCATATAACCCAATTCAAATCAAAGATATAACAAAACTTAAGTTACTTACCTTGCTTAACGCGCGAATCCTTCTTTTTGTTTATCCAGTTCAAGTTTGAACTGCTTCTTCTTCTTTAGCTTTATATCTCAACCCAGATTTTCAGTTTGATGGTTTGGACGACCAAACCAGGGTTTAGATAAGTTTTATAAGTTAAACTTTGTTTAGGATTTGTCTCTAATCCCATCCATTAGATTTTAGTTAGTTATCTACACCTTTGATTAGGATAAATACCAGTCCTAATACAACTTAAACATTAGCTAGCTCTATCCTTTTTAGATTATGATTTTATCTTTCTTATCATTGTCTAAGTTTAAGTCTTATTGTCTTTTAATCTTAACCTTTAATTTAATTTAATTATTCCTGCGAAATCTCAGCAATTGGTTTAACTTTGAGATTATGATTGTGTGTGATGCACTCTAGATAATCTATCGTACTCCCACCAATCACAATTGGTCAAAGTCAACTAATTAGCTTATACTAAAAATTTTAAATTAGTCCCTATTTTCTAACTAATTACACATAAACCTTATTACTAATTATGCTAAACTCCCCTAAACGAGTTGGATTATTACAAATTCCTTCAATCTTACGGTAGACATGTTCATGTATCGTATCAATGCTATAAATATAGGTATAATGCATGATCTATGGATTTGAAGCATGATTAGATTAGTAATCTAATAGCATGAGGGTTGAATGAGTATCATGTTGATGGTTTGTTTGATTAACATGCCTAAAACCTATTTTGTTGTGTTTATAATGATTTTACATGTTCATATGATATATATATATATATATATATGATTTCTGAGATTTGTGTTAGTGTATTGTTTGATTTTGTAGTCTAGATCTGTTTGCATAAACTAGACTTTGATATATTAAGTATTGACCACTAGTACATTGATTAGAAACTGATAATTGAAGTTTAGAAACTTAGAAATATGTGTTTTGGGTTATTGGCACAAAGCCCTAGGAGAAAAACCCAGATCTGTGATGAAATTGGCTTTCGGTAGGGCTCTCGGTAGATGCTGAGACATCTACCGAAAAAGCCCAGAAAAAGCAACCTCTCGGGACATTCTACCGAGGCTCGGTAGATGATCTACTTAGATTCTCGGTAGGAACCTCAGCAGATACCGAGGATCTACTGAGCTCCAATTGAGGTGAACTTTTAGGAAAAGTTTCATTGGGGAGTTGTACACATGCCTATGAGGTTGGTTTGTGTGCAAAAGAAGTGGTTATGGTCGAATATTAAAAAGTGCATAAGAAGGTCCGAACTCCAACAAAATAGGGCAGTTCCGGATGTAAAATAAGGAGACCTTGACTTTAATGAGTTGAATATGGATATAGGACTACAAGGTAGGATTGGGATGATTAGAAATATCTGCGTAGGAATTTGAATGGTTTAAGTGGTGCTTGTAGCATTCGCTCTTTTGACTTATGCTTGGTTCTAATGATGATTTGTATGATGTATGAGGGTATTGGGAGTATCTACAACTTATGAATGAATGTTGTGTTGTATGAATTGGATTATGATCTTGTACAAGTGTATTTCCACCATGGGTGAAAGTCCCAAAAGGAAAGGTATGGTGTACAGCTGTATTTTCACCATAGGTGAAAGCCCCTAAAGGAATGTTTGGTATATTGGTGTATTCTATCCTAAGTGCAAGTCTCTTAAAGAATAAGAATGGTGGCATTCCCCTGTGGCTGCAAGTCCCTAAATGAATGGGCTTAATGGTACAGTTGTATTTCCACCGTGGGTGAAAGTCCCTAAAGGAATGTTTGGTCTACTGGTGTATTCTACCCTGAGTGCAAGTCTCTTAAAGAATAAGAATGTTAGCATTCCACCGTGGATGCAAGTCCCTAAATGAATGGATTGATTGGTACAAGTGTGTTCTAATTGAATGGGTTGATTGGTACATGTGTGTTTTCACTGTGGGTGTAAATCCCTAAAGGAATGGTTTGGTTTATTAGTGTATTACACCGTAGGTGCAAGTCCCTTAAAGAATAGGAATTGTGGCTTTCTACCGTGGGTGCAAGTTCCTAAAAGAATGGTTTGATGGGTTGTGAGATTGATTGGGCTATGCCTAATTACCCCCGCATTGCATTGCACATCATCCTCAATTCATATTTGCATCATACCACATTGCATTGCATTTGGCTTAGTGGGACCATGTAGATATTGGTCATAGCATGGTAGGACCATGTGGATATTGGTCATAGCATGGTAGGACCATGTGGTTACTGGTCGTAGCATGGTGGGACCATGTGGTTGTTTGTGAACATAGTGAGACTTTGTGATTGTTATGCAATATGTGTTTGCTTGTGTTACATAGTGGACCATGTAGATGGTTTGTTATAAACATAGTGGGACTATGTAGATTATGTGTAGAACATGATGAGATCATGTGGGTCGTATTTTGACATAGTGGGACTATGAGGATTGAGATGTAATGCATGATGGGATCATGTGTGCCCTGTGATTTATCATGGTGGGACCATGTGAATAGTTAACATGATATGATATGATTGTTTGTATGGTTTTCAAAGTAGAAAGAGCTTGCCATGAAGAATGTGATATACGTATTTATTACGTGAGTTTTAGTATGGTGATGAGTATGCTAATACGTCTGACTGCGGTATTATGTGACGATTGAATTGAATGAATTAACTGTATAGTTATGTATGCATGAAGGTAATTATTGTAATTTCGTTGGTTTCTCTACGATGCTTCGGTTGACCGTTAACATGAAATAGGTAATCGGTTTGACTGACTAGCTGGCATGGAGAGGAGACTCTTTGATTTAGTTACTTGACATTTTGTTTTTAGTTTATTTTGGATTTGGTTTTGACCCCTGGTGGGCGTGAACTTGTAACAGATGATATTTTATTTACACTGTGGGTTTGTAGCTTGACGGACTTGAATTGAGCTACAGGTTTGGTTTTAATTGAGACTTCCGCTGTTTATTATTTCTTTAGACTCTGATTAACAAAGATGTTGGTTAAGTTTTGTGGCTGGTATCTGCATCCACGTGGTGGATCCAAAGGTTATTCCTTTGGAATCCTCGAGATCCTATATCTCGGATTTGGGGCGTGACATTTTTTGGGTTTATTCTCTTATTCTAGAGGTTCTCCAAGAAATTTGGTGTGTTTGTGTGTTTTAATTCACGTAGTTACTTCCCTTTTTATAGAGATTTAGAGACAGTGTGTTGTATTTTAGAAACTGTTGTTTTGGTGATCTGGGTTTCTATTTTGCTTTAGAGAATCATATTTTAAGTTGCAAATTTAGTTGTAAGGCTTCTAGAGGTTTCTTAGTGTTCTTATTTAATTTGTCTTAGGTCCTAAGTAATCCTTAAGTTACTATTTATTTTAATCTTACTAAATTCCCTTAGTGTCTATTTTGCTGTTTAGGCCTAGTCTGCAAGTCAAGATTGCTGACCAAGTCAAACTGTTGACTTGTCCTGTTTTAGTTAATTAAAGGGATTTCGAAATTAGTTATTTATATTAAGGTTTTGAAGTTAAATTTAATTATTGATTAATATTGTTACTCCATTGGTTTATTAATTATAGGTTCTTAACAAATTACTATTTTACCCTTTGGTTTCAAATTAATTATTTAGGGATTTTTCAAATTCTTACAGTAAGCTCTCTCTTCAAGTACACACGATATTTCTCGAGCTTAAATAATGGGTCCAAGTAGACTAGCTTAAGGACATGACTTTTTGAATTACCAATGAATGATGACAAGCATAAAAGCAAAGACAACCTGATAAATTAATCGAGTCAAAAAGAAACTAGCTAACTGATTATCTAATGATATTATTGACTTTTGAAAATGAGAATGAATTGACTGGAGGTTTAAGATGGCTTGTGCACGAACTTAGAAGATTTTTAAAGGCTTGAAAGGGCATGAACCCTATTTAAGTGGGTCCACGTTGCACACAAACACTGGTTTCGCAGTTGGTGTAGGGCGTGTGGTGGAAAAGATGCCAATGGCTGATGAAACTTTTTGGGTAAGCGAAACATGGAAGTTGCACCATTATTTTTTTTCAGCAAGTTTTTCGACATGTGCAAAAGTGAAAAATATTAGAATCTGCTAATTCCAATTGTAAATGTTTTTATGCTGGAGCATGGTAATTTTCGATTTTTTTTTTTAGAATTATGACTGTCCAGTTGATCGGCCATTTAATGTCTTGCAGGCATTCCGGCAAGGGGGTGCAGTTGCCCAACGATAAAGGTGAGATCACATCGGATGACAGTCCCCCCACATGGGTGGAGGGGGTGATTGTTGGGTCTCACCCATATGTGGTGGGAATCTTGCTTGATGAGAATCAAGTTTTGTGTGTTATAATTGCAGATTGTTGGAGACAGGGTTTTTTTTGGGACACAAAGAGGTGGATGAATCTGGACTGTTTTTTCATCTTCTTCCTTCCCTCTTCTTCTATATAAACTATTGTGCCCTGTACAATTTGATATAAGAAGAAAAAGTCAAGCAAGAACCGAAATCTCTTGTAGTCGAGAGAGTGTGTGAGGCTCTTCTCTGGAAATGGTTGTATTCAGGTGCTGGGGCTTGTGTGAAAAATACTGTGAGTTGTAACAATTTTCTCATAGTGAAATCTTTTGGTTGTTTTTTGACAACAACCGTGGACGTAGGCCATTTTGGGCCGAACCACGTTAATTCTTTATATACAATTGTGATCTCTGTGTGTGCTTCTTCCGAGATGATTTTTTCTGTTCAAACTTGTTTTTCCACAAAAAGGTACTCTTGGGGAAATTAGTTGATGATTTCCCAACACAGTCTATGTTGGCAAAGTGCAAAACATCGCAAGTCAACTAAAAACCGAACCCTAGATTGAACTGGTGAGCAGGCCAGTTCGATTCAATTTTTGGTTCAAACCGAAATAATCAGAGACATCATAATTAAATAAAAAATAGAGAAAACCCAAAATATCTTGTTCACACCTGGTTTTTTTTACTGGTTCACGGCGTGTTTTCAACATTTCATACTGGTTACATTAAATTAGCATCGGTTTTATAAATGAACTGACCATTGATGCAAACCAAATCATTAAGATGTACTCCAATTGATGGTTCGACCGATATCTGTGGTCCGGTTTTCAAATATCGGTTACGGTCAAAAATTGAAAGCGATTAGAGAATATCAGACAAAGGGATAAGCAGAAGACACGTCAGCACTTGATCATGAAGAAGTAACACGTGTCCTCTTGCATGCAAAAATGCTATTATTATTATTATTTTCTAAGAAAAAGAATGCAAATCTTTTAGTTGTACGTAATTCCGTTGTATAGTTGTTTTTTCACAATTGTTAGATCACTGCGCTTTGATTATTGACCACTAGAATTTGAATTCGACGTTTGTTTTCTCTTTTTGACATTTTCCATTTCCTTTTGACTTTTTAGAGATACAAAAAGAAAAAAGAAAAGGTGGCAGCCGATCATGGTTATATCCTAATCGTTGAATCATGTACGGACTTGATCGACGATGGATGAAAGGTCCTGTGTCCATTTATATGAGATCCAGACCATTGGATCAAGTTGTACCTGTTGATGAACATGCAAATGCAAGTCTATAAGTAGGTTAGTCATCAGAAAAAAAAGGCTAATCAAATTTGAGAATTCTCTACAAGGCTTCCAAGAGTTCTTCCAAGTGGATGACATCATCGTATCACTTATATAGAGTGTTCTGTCGTGATCGGACGATGTACATTCGAGAATCGTAGCAAATCAAATCAGAGGTTTCATTGTATCCTGAAAGCAATTTCTCACTAACCCCAAGTGCATTTGCAATCTCGATCGAAAGGGGTGAAAATTCTCTAAAAGATAGTGAATTAATCGTGCCTTGAAGCTTGTTGATCTATGATCCAAATTATTTGATCTACAGTCCAGATTGTTTCAACCCTTCAGTCTTCCATATTCCTTATTTATATCCAACAATCTTTAGACAAGTTTCTTCTATCAAATGGAGGGTTATGTGATGCAATCACTTCAAGTAATGAATCAAGACCTAGTTTGGCTAGCTTGATCGCTTTGATGGTCAGAATTTTACAAGATGGTAGGAAAAAGTGCTATTCTTTCTTACTACTATCAAGGTTGCCTACACCGTTGGAGATGATCTCAAGGACATCCGAGAACCATCTGATTCTGATTCAAATGAGGTGATAGAAAAGAGAAGTAAAATAAAGGAAGATGACAATTTATGTAGAGAACACGTTCTAAATGCTCTCTCAAACTTCGTCTATAGTGCGCATCGCTCATATGGGACAACAAAGGAATTGTGGACAACTTCGAACAAAAAATACCACATTGACGAGATAAGTAATCAAAATTTTCTTGTTGGTAATTACATAGATTTTAAGATGACTAATGATAAGTCTTTTCTAACACAAGTTCATGAACTCTAACTTATTGTTAGTGATCTTAATACTATAGAATATTGATTGTAGAGGATTTTCAAGTAAGTGTAATTATTGCAAAACTTTCCTCTACTTAGAATGGCTACAAGAAAAAGCTTAAGCGTGAAGAAAAATGTCATACATGGGAATCTCTACAACGTCATCTTCGAATCAAAGATGATTCTCTTAATCACGATAAGAAGGATGATATCACTGAGAATCATTCTAAAGCAAATCTAGTTAAGGAAATACCAAACTCGAGCCTAAGAATGATAAGAATTTTAAGAAACAAGATCGTAAGAAAAAGAAAGGAAATTACCACTTTTGTGGCAAACTCAATCGTTATGCTCGAGATTGTTGTCATCGAAAGAAGGCTATGAAAAATCAAGTGAATATTACTAAAGAAGAAGAAAAGCTCATTGCAATAGTGTCTAAATCCAATTTTGTAGGAATTGAAGGTGATTGGTGACTTGATACTTGAGCAACCATACACATATTGTAACGACCCACCCCACCTGACACAATATTGTCTGCTTTTGGCTCACCTGAATCAGACTTCCCAGGGGTCACCCATCCTGGTATTACTCCCGCCCAAGCACTCTTTAACTGCGGAGTTCTGATTGGGTTCACGGCCATCACGGCTTTAAAACGGGTTATGTCATAGTAGGGTGTGAATATACATATAAGTACATCACCTTCACCAGTCCAGGGGATGTGGGATTGTCCAACCTGTGGCCTGCCAGCCCCTTAGGCCCGCCCACGAGACACCCGCTCACGTAGGTCATCACACATATGCAAGGATCGAAGTCTTTTTGGGACTTACAAAGAAATTATTGATTAAAGGGAAGTTAAGATGGCAAATAACTTCTGCATTAAGATCGTTAGAATGGGAACTGTGGAGCTCAAGCTTATATCAGGAAAAGTTCTCACATTAGTTAATGTACTTCATGTAGTTGACATTAGCAAGAACCCTTTGCTGGGAGACTTGCTAAATAAAAGGGGTTTCAAACTGGTGTATGAGTCGAATAAGTTTGTATTATCAAAGAATGGAGTTTTTATTGGACATTGACATTCTTGTAATGTATGATCAAATTGAATTTAGTGAATGAATTCTCTAAATTAGTGATTAAAGAGAAGTTAAGTGGCAAATAACTTCTGCATTAAGATCATTAGAATGGGAACTCTAGAGCTCAAGCTTATATCAGGAAAAGTTTTCACATTAGTTAATGTACTTCATGTACGAGACACCCGCCCACGTAGGCCACCACACATATGCAAGGATCGAAGTCTTTTTGGGACTTACAAAGAAATTAGTGATTAAAGAGAAGTTAAGATGGCAAATAACTTCTGCATTAAGATCATTAGAATGGGAACTGTGGAGCTCAAGCTTATATCAAGAAAATTTCTCACATTAGTTAATGTACTTCATGTAGTTGACATTAGCAAGAACCTTTTTCTGGGAGACTTTCTCAATAAAAGGGGTTTCAAACTGGTGCATGAGTCGAATAAGTTTGTATTATCAAAGAATGGAGTTTTCATTGGACATTGACGTTCTTGTAATGTATGATCAAATTGAATTTAGTGAATGAATTCCCTTATGTTTATACTGTTAACTTTATTTCTTTGTGGCATGGTAAATTAAGATATGTTAATTATAATTTCATAAAGAACATGTATAATCTTGGTTTATTTTATGCTAATAAGTTTGATATTTTTGAAAAATATAATGTTTTTGTTCAAGCTAAGATTGTTAGAATATCTTTCAATACAGTTGATCAAACTTCTGAAATACTTGGTCTTATTCATAGTGTCATGATCTTAAGAATACCATTACTCGTGGAGAAAATAAATACTTCCTTACATTTATAAATGATTATTCTAAATATACATATTGTACGTATTAAAGAGCAAAGATAAAGTATTTGAGAAGTTCAAATATTTTAAAGCAACAGTTGAAACTCAAGTTAATTGTAAAGTCAAGATCCAACCTCCGATCAAGTGGTGAATATTTTCCAAATGAGTTTATATTTTTTCGTGAAACTCGTGGAGTTGATGGACGAAAAAATAGGAATGTGCGTGAGATGGTTAATGGAATGATTATTAGTTATGTTTTTTCGTTCTCTCTTTGGGGAGAAGCTATTTTGAATACATGTTATATTTTGAATAGGATTCCTTTAAAGAGAAACCAAATTACTTCTTATGAATTTTTGTTTAATTGGAAGCCTAATTTAAGTCGTTTGAAACTGTGGGGTTGTCTCGCTTATGCAAGAAAACCAAACCCTTAATAGCCCAAGTTAGTAAACAGGACTTGCAAATGTGCCTTTATGGATTACTCTAAAAATAGTACAATGCAAAGGTTTTTGAACCTTGAATCATATGGTATTATCAAGTCAGTAGGTGTAGAATACTTTGAGAATAAGACCAAGTCTAGTTCTCATGAATTGAACTTCGAAAACCATAAATCTACTCCAGTACTTTCTAAGGAAAATGTTGGTAATCACCATGCTTGTAGTCTTTATGAGGACTATGAACCTAGGAGTAAGAGACCAAGAGTAGAAAGGACCTATGGAGCAAAATTTAGTGTATATCTAGTTGTCGAAGATGGACATGATGTCAAGGAACAAACTCTGTTTGCATTAAATACGAAAGACGAACCATCTCCGTTTTTAGAAGTTGTGACTTCCCATGATGCTCCTTTCTCGAAAGAAGCTATTAGTGATTATGTCTTCTATAATGTGCAACCAAACTTGGATTTTAACTGATGTACCACTAGGTGTTAGACACATAGGATGTAAATGGATATTTAAGAAGAAATTAAATGTTGATGGTTCAATCATTAAGCTTAAGGCTAGGTTGGCTGCCAAAGGCTTTATACAAAGAAAAGGTTTTGATTACTTTGATGCTTATGCACTTGTTGCATGAATATTATCTATTAGGATTTTAATTTCTTTTTCCTCCATTTACCTGTTAGTGGTCCATAAAAGAAAATAGCTTTTCTAAATGATGATTTATAGGAGAAAAATTATATGGAACAACCTGAAGAGTTTTTTTTGCCAGGACAAGAAAAAGAAGGTATGTAAATTGGTTAAATCTCTTTATGGCCTGAAGCAAGTTCCAATGAAATTTCATGAGATATTTGACCAAATTTTGTTATCCCATGGTTGTAAGCTTAATGATATAGGTAAATGTATATATAGAAAATGTCATGCTTCAAATCCGAGATATGGATCTCGAGAATTTCAAGGTTTGACCTTTGGATCCAAAAGGATGCGGCTAACCATAACCATATATTTCACAGGACCAATTCCATGGTTGTTCTTTCCCTAATGGTCCCCAAGGTCTAACTACTAAAGATGTATCTTCAACTACTCCATTCTCCTAAAGGTCTCTTGGTCTTAGTCCTTGCTCGCTAAAGTTCAACCATCGCTATCCACCTTATACAGAATCCAAAGGTAACTTGTAACAACATAGGAATGAGCTTAGGAGCTTAATAGGAAAACTCCATAGCAATACAATAGATACTTCCACAGTAATGTAATGAAACAAATTCAATCATGCAATTCATCCCACATAGCACACACATAGTTCACTAAAAGGGTTCTTATCATGCATATAGTTAACCTATCAGATATACAACATACGCAACAAGAATCATAGTTCAATTCAATGCAAGCCTTTAAGAACTTCTTCACGTAATCAAGTACAAACACATTACACATATTCATGATCCCCTCATGATAAGATTTGGAATTTCAACTCTCACACTTAATTGGTACTAATCTCAGATAATCATTGTCTCACCTAGACATTTCAATTCTCATTAAAGTCATACACCACTCAATGTGATTCATGCAAATGTAAGTATGAACATGCGGATGCTAACAGATCAATATCAAGTGGATGTCATGCAATAACATATGAAGCAAAAGCAAGAATGCAATAAATGATATAAGATGCAATGAATAATAGGCCAAACCAAAACCATGGATACCATCCACAAACTGCTGAGAACACTATCTGATACTGATAATAAGACCAAGGCTCAGATAATACATCATGGATACCATCCACAGACTACTAAGAACACTGTCCAAATACTGATAATAAGACCAAGGCTCAGGCAATAACTACAGTCCACACATTTGAAGATGACACTGGTCACAACTGCCAATAGGATTGTTCACACATTTGATGCCAACAGTGATGCCAATATTGTGCCAACACTGCCCTGATACTGCCAATATTCATTTCTTTTAGGGAATACAACCCATGGTAGAATGCCAACATCTTTCCTTTCAAGGAGTGGGACCCAAGGTAGGAAATGTACCATCTTTCCTTTCAGTGAATATATACAACCCAAGGCAGAAAATATACCATCTTTTCTTTCAGGAAATATATATAACCCAAGGCAGAAAATGTACAATCTCTCATTTCAGGGAATATATACAACCCAAGGCAGGAAATATGTCATCTTTCCTTATAGGGAATAAACCCTAGGCAGGATAAGCTGCCCTCTTTCCTTTCGGGATCTACCCAAGGTCGGAAATTCACCATTACAAACACAATCAAGCAATACATATATCTTATGTTATACACAACACAAGGATCACAAGTACATGTTTCAACCATCATTCACAACACTATACCAATCAAAATTTACACATAAGCCTTACATACCATTCACACAATAATAAATTAAACTAAACTCATAGTACACTCCATCTTCAGATAACATCAATTATATCATAATACAAACACTCAATGTTACATTATGATATAGCATCATACCATGCATAGTCAAATCACAAAGAAACTAGGCAATTTATACAATTTATTGAACAAAATCTTGTACAAGCATTTCACACAACCAATTGCACACACACACACACTCCATGTGGCTTCATGGGACTTCCCATGAAGTTTCATGACATTTGGAGCTCAGCAAGAAGCTCGGTAGAGAAAAGCTGCCGAGCTTTCTACTGACCCCTCTCGGTAGCATGCCTCGGCAGCTGCCAAGGCTCGGTAGCAGGTCCCACAACTTTGCATTGCTCAGCAGGTACCTCGGCAGCTGCCAAGCTTCCTGCCAAGCAGGTAAATTGAACCCACATAATGGTTCTCTCTTGGGCTTCGTGCCCGAACATCCAAACACTCAAATTTGACATTTTCTAACATTAAAATCATTGTTTATACTAATACAAACCAAGTTAACATGTCATAATCAAAACCTAACCTTCTTACAAGATTAACATGATGATTCACCAAATTCTCAAGCATTAAAGTTCATAGATCTCATATTTCAAAAATCATTAACATATCTTCATACAACATGGAGAAATCATAGATCACGGGCTAATTACAATCACATACAACCCATGATCATATATGCATTATTTTATACCTTCATCACATACTATGAACATGCCTACCGTAGAACTATGGAAATTCCTACCTCATGATCTTATTCATCCCGATCCAGAGAAACCTCACGATCTTATTCATCCCGATCCAGAGAAAAGCCCCGATCATCATCTCTTTCTTCTTCTAATTTTTCTTGCCTCTTTAGGGCTTGTTTGATTAGCCTCCTTCTCTCCTTGCTTTCACCCTGTTTTCCTTAGCTTTCCTTGCCTTTGCCATTTTCTTCTTACAATATGCTTTTCTCTTCTTCTCCACTCTCCCTTCTTTTTTCTTCTTTCCTCTCAATCTCCTTATCCCCCCACAACTTAGTTACGTGAGGTTACTTCCCTCTCCTTCTAAGGAGTCCTAGTCATGTGAGAATTCAGATTTTGAATTCACTTAACCAATTTAGTTATATCATAATTACTAAATTTACCCTCATTAATCTTATTATCTCCTTCTAACTCACATACCACCTGGGCCAAATGACCAACCCATGTTCTAAGTCCTTAAAACCCAATTGGCTTTTGTTATATTTTCATTTATTCCCTTATACTTTAACAATTTTCACATTAGTCTCTAAATTGACTAATTAATTACACTTTTAGGTTCAGGGTCACTGCAGTAAATTTGATAATAATGTTTCTGCTATTATTTGCTTATATGTGAATGATATGCTTATTTTTGCACATATCTTAAAATAGTGGGGGAAACGAAATTGTTTCTCTTATCTAACTTTCATATGAAAGATATGGGAGAAGCTGATGTAATCTTAGGAATTAAAAACCTAAGAAATAACAATGGATTGATTTTATCTCAATCTCATTATATTTAAAAATCCCTTAAGAGATATGGTTATTTTGATTATAAACCAATTTCTACTCCTATAGATCTTAATATCTGGTTAATAAAAACATTGGCCGTTGTAAACCTCAATTATAGTATACCAACATAATTGGAAGTCTTATGTATGTAATGAATTGCACAAGACATGACATAGCCTATGTTGTAAGTATGTTTGGTAGATTTACAAGTAATTCAGCTATTAAAAATTGGAAAGCGATTTCTAAAACTCTTAAATAACTAAAAGGAACAATGGATTGTGTTCTACGATATATTGGATATCCTGTTATATTAAAAGGATATAGCGATGCTAGTTGGAATAATATAGAATCCAAATCAAATCTGGTATGTTGGGATGATCAGTCCCTCAATACATATAACAACACAATCATAGTCCATACGGGACATCCTCACCAATTATCAATATGATAACTCTCATTATGTCCATAACATCCAACACATGGATTTTTGGGGTATAGTCAAGGCATTAGACCAATCCAAGATCTTTATGCAAAATAGGCATATGCTGTGCAAGTGTAGTGTAGGTGTACATTAACTAAGCAAAAAATATATGTACAATAGTGTAATAAGTCTAATTTAACAATATGGAGGTTTAATACATGGCATGCATCATCATGTTATTCAAATCATGTGAAATTAAAATGAAACATATATAATTATCAATCAATCCAATTTAACCATCTAATCATGTTATAACATCATTATAATCAACATAAAATTAATTAGGAATAATCAGGAATTGAATTTAAAGCATAAACACAATAATCATATAAATATGGGCTGTCCGGCGGACTAACCGGCACACCGGTTGGCTACCGGCAACCTAAACAGTGGTAAAACACAAAATATGCAGAAAGTGGTCCTACCAGTGGGCTAACCGGCACGCCGGTAGGCTAAACAGTGTTGAAAATGGCTTCAGGACATTTCCGGCAGGCTATTCAGCGGGCTATCTGGCACGCCGGTTGGGGTTTTTCTGAGTTTTCCAGTTTTGACATACAGTCGGTATTTTGATCATAACTTGGTTAATTCTTATCGGAATCACCTCAAACTTGTTTTGTTGGATTCCCAACGAACAAGGGAATCTCAAAAAAATATAAAATAAATATTTTAAAATATAAGAATAGGTCCGGGACTCAGTCGATTAGGTATGTACAGTTTTCCAGTTTCAGTTCTTGTGTAAAAAGTATATAAACAATGATTTAAGGTTGTGCTATGTCATATTCACTGAATATGACCTAGACACCTAAATCCAAACCCAAAATAAAGAGTAATCGAAATTACTTACCTTGCTTAAAGCTTTGG
>JAUPMG010017199.1:0-15340 GCA_031762675.1 Pachysandra terminalis
AACTTGGATCACTTTAGCTTTGATATTCTATACAAGACTCCATAAGTCTAAGTGGCAGAATTTTGTTTCCAGAAATAAAAATGTTTTATCAATTCCTTTCCATTTGTATTTGTCGCAAATTCGAATTTGAGTACAAAATTCTCTTTATTCCTCCATTCATGCATATTTCATACATTACATATAGTATGGTATAGAGTTGGGTAAAAATTCATGTGATTCAGTAAAAATAATAGACATTCCATCATTGCTAGATTGATCCATATGGTTCGATGAAGAATGAGCCAATAATGGGATTTTTTTGAGAAGTGGGAAACTTATGATGATCCGGGATGGACATGAGGAAATGTATACAATACTTGGGTTTAGCCAGATACAATTTGTAGGTTCATTGACCAAGGCTTGACGGACGAACTTTCTAAATTTCCAAAAATTGAAGATACAGATCAAGAAATTGAATTTCAATTATTTGTGGAAACATATCAATTGGCAGAACCTTGATAAAAGAAAAGATGTTGTGTATGAATCACTCACATATTCTTCTGAATAATATGTACCCATGGGATTAATTTGGAAAATCAGTAGAAATATGCAAGAACAGACAATTTGTATTGGAAATATTCCTCTAATGAATTCCCTGAGAACTATTTTTACGGCCTTTTTGATTGATCAACTGAGTTTCAGTGTTTGATTAAAAGGAAAATGTTTTTCCCAAGTGTGGTATCACCAACTGGTGGGAACATTTTTTTTTTTTTTGATCGGTAAAAGTAATTTTATAATATGATGGCCCTTAGGCCAAAACTATACAGTGAGGTAATATAATACAGTGAATATGCCAAGGTCAGGACTATACAGCAAAAGACTAGTCAAGAGCATCCCATTTCTGTCCCCAAAAACAGTCAAACTCACTAAAAGTGCACCCCCAAAATCTGAACAGTTAGCAGACCAAGAAAATAGTAAAGAAATAATGCTACAAATAATCTTGTGAGTATCCTTTTCCTGTCATCTGAAAATCCTCTGATTTCTTTCACTCCAACTGGTGGGAACACTTGCAATTGGATTCTTTAAATAGGAAATTTTTCAAATGAAAGTATAATCTGGAGTATAAAAAAGTGAGCTTTTTCTGCCCTAAACGTGTTACTTTACTAATATATAATCATTATTCATTAATTCAACATAAACAAGTGATTTTGAATCCAGTGAATCATTAATAATATGGTCTCCAAGGTATAGCACTTGTATTTTACCAGTGTGTGTTCCAAATCATGCTATTTTGGTCATACTCAATTAAATTGTGTCAGGCACTAGATGAATATCTATATGCTTCATGGCACATATGGAAAATTTGTGTATATTTTTTACGGCCTTTTTGATTGATCAACTGAGTTGCAGTGTTTGATTAAAAGGAAAATGTTTTTCCCAAGTGTGGTATCACCAACTGGTGGGAACACGTCGCATTGGATTCTTTAAATAGGAAAATTTTCAAATGAAAGTATAACCCGGAGTATAAAAAAGTGAGCTTTTTCTGCCCCAAACATGTTACTTTACTAATATATAATCATTATTCATTAATTCACCATAAACAAGTGATTTCGAATCCGGTGAATCATTAAGAATGTGGTCTTTCAGGTTTAGCTCTTGTATTTTACCAGTGTGTGCTCCAAATCATGCTATTTTGGTCATACTCAATTAAATTGTGTCGGGCACTAGATGAATATCTATATGTTTCATGGCACATATGGAAAATCTGTGTATATTTTTTACGGCCTTTTTGATTGATCAACTGAGTTGCAGTGTTTGATTAAAAGGAAAATGTTTTTCCCAAGTGTGGTATCACCAATTGGTGGAAACACTTGGCATTGGAATCCTTAAATAAGAAAATTTTCAAATGAAAGTATCACCTGGAGTATAAAAAAAGTGAGATTTTTTTGCCCTAAACATGTTACTTTACTAATATATGATTATTATTCATTAATTCACCATAAACGAGTGATTTTGAATTCGGTGAATCATTAAGAATATGGTCTTCCAGGTATAGCACTTGTATTTTACCAGTGTGTGCTCCAAATCATGCTATTGTGGTCATACTCAATTAAACTGTGTCGGGCACTAGATGAATATCTATATGTTTCATGGCACATATGAAAAATTTGTGTATATTTCTTACGGCCTTTTTGATTGATCAACTGAGTTGCATTGTTTGATTAAAAGGAAAATGTTTTTCCCAAGTATGGCATCACTAACTGGTGGGAGCACTTGGCATTGGATTCTTAAAATAGGAAAATTTTCAAATGAAAGTATAACCTGGAGTATAAAAAAATGAGCTTTTTCTGCCCCAAACGTGTTACTTTACTAATATATAATCATTATTCATTAATTCACCATAAACGAGTGATTTCGAATCTGGTGAATCATTAAGAATATGGTCTTCCAGGTATAGCACTTGTATTTTACCAGTGTGTGCTCCAAGCCTCCAAATCATGCTATTTTGGTCATACTCAATTAAATTGTGTTGGGCACTAGATGAATATCTATATGTTTCATGGGGCATATGGAAAATTTGTGTATATTTTTTTACGGCCTTTTTGATTGATCAACTGAGTTGTAGTGTTTGATTAAAAGGAAAATGTTTTTCCCAAGTGTGGTATCACCAACTGGTGGGAACACTTGGCATTGTATTCTTTAAAGAGGAAATTTTTCAAATAAAGGTATAACCTGAAATATAAGAAGTGAGTTTTTTCTACCCCAAACGTGTTACTTTACTAATATATAATCATTATTCATTAGTTCACCATAAATGAGCTGAAGATCGTGGTGCTATTCTTTTTCAACCTGCTGAATCGCACAATGAATGTTGTCTAGCATGTCATCCATGTTATAAAACAACTCCAAATAAGGTTAATCGGCATTGTTAAGAGAGTTGAGATGCTTATATCAAAGTGTTTTTCTTTTGAATTACTGAAATATGGTGAAATCATTTCTTTAGGGCATTGTAAAATGTGCAACATTTCATTATGTATCCAGCACCATTATCATGGAGCTATTGTTTTTCTCTATCCCCTGAATCCAAGCTGAATCCAAGAAGAATGTACCCTTGCATAGCTAACAGAAATAGTTTTAGGAGAATATGGGCTTGAGAAATACTCCAGGTTGTAGTTGAGATAGATTAAGTTACTGGACTTTAGTTCTGCTAATGGATTTGACTGTACTGACTACTGATTTTTGGGTTTAATGCTGATAGTTGGTCTGATCTTTAGCCCTATCTAGGTCGTGGTCAGTTAGCTGCAGAGATTTCAATTCTTGTAGATCCCTGTGGGGTTAACTCGATAGTTCTTGAAGAAAAAAGAAGTTTCTTAAGAGTAGATTATAGGTTATCATCACCTTTTTTTCACCAAATTATGCGTTCCTTAACTTTTGGATTATGGCTTCAAATATTTCTTCTAATCTACAATGTAGGTTATCAAAGTCTTTTTGCACCACATTATGTCGTACGTATGCAACTCTAGATTGTTAGTATTGTCCACGCACAACCAAAGATGCCAAGGAACTTATCAATCAGTTTTGTGTCTCTGAGTACAGAAATCCAACTTGAAGTGTGTCCTCATGTCTTCCCCTGTTAGAATATCATACCCTGTTGCAAAAATCATCATCATCACCTCCCTTGAAGCGTTATCCCAAGTCCCAACTATATTTAGGTTGGTTGTAGTTGCACAGATCTTACCCTCCATGATACTTTGTCCATAGATATATCTTCTTACTTCTTCATAGTATTGTAGAGGAGTTTCCCTCCACATTTATAATTGGGAATGAGCTCGAGCCTACATGAAATATATCATCATTCACTCCTTGATAGGGCTAGAAAATGCATGAGTTTTAGCACCCAAGTGATCTCTAAAGATACTGCCAGTCCCAAAAGGACCTTGATACCCCACCAAACATCCATCAAAGTGGAGCATGGTAATCTCCTCCCCTGGGGGCACCCATGGCATCTCAGAGGTCCATCCACAGTGTCGAAAATGCCACCATAGCTCATCAATTAATAACACTGGACACAGAAAAGTCTCCTAACTTTGACAAAATACCCACCTACAATGTCACCATCACCATCACCATCACAATGCCAACTGGCTGCTAACAAAGGCAACCCTCCACTTTTACCGTGGCCCGTGATCTATAATGGATAGAAGACATGGCCATGCAAACCATAAGGTTCTACTTTGGATACTAACCTGACGCTTTTGTGTTTTGAAACTTTGATTGATAAAAACCATTCTAAATTTGTAAACTGGCAACTGTTTTTTTCTAGAGATTGGGCCACTATAAGTCGTACATTGAATTCTTTGCTCAAATTTTGACCAAACATGTTCCACTGTACTGGGGCTGTTTGTATTATCAAATGTGAAATGTGAATTAAATCTTGCTTAGGGTTTGGTGATTGCTGTGTTGGAAATAACTTATTGGAGAATAAGCATGAAAGCCATCATTAAGTGTAACTTGTTCGTGACTTGGCAATTTACCATCATTTTTTATCGGTAAAAGAACTATGTAATTATCATAATATTGAAAATGATAGATCTTAGAAGAATAGTTTTATCTGCTCTCTTCTATCTGTACCCTAGTACACGAATAGTGTACCATAGGGTCAGCCCCCTGAGTTGACCCAAAACTGCAATTTACCATTGTATGCCCTTTTGTTTTGGTTCTTGTATTTTTAACCTTGTTTAGGACTTGCCTGATATTTTTTTAGGTTATTATATCAATCTTCACTTGCTTACAGTGCAAATACAAGGACTTTGTTTCTGATCTATTGAATCTGCAGCTTTGAATAAGCTTTGAGTCACATAGCTCGCTTTATCTGCCATAGGTGAAACAATGAAAGCATCTCCTTGTTTTTCATGTTAGTGTAGTTATCTTTTGCTCAAAGGAACTTGACTTTATATGGATTGTTGTGTTTCTTGTCTCTCTCTCTCTCTCTCATCTCTATTTCTTTTGCCTCTCTCTCTCTCTCTCATCTCTATTTCTTTTGCCTTTATATTGGCTGTCAAGTCTTTGGTCTTGAGAAAGTCTACGGTATAACATTTGTAATGCAATATGTTATTGCTGATATTTTCCGTATAACATTTGTAATGCAATAAGTTATTGCTGATAGTTTGGTATCATATTTATGGAAAAGTATGGAACTTGACTAATTACTAGTTACAGAAATGCTTCAGAGGGAGGAAGGTTGTGGAAGCTGAACGTTCCAGGGTGCGGGAGCAGTTTTGCATAACCTTTGGTGAGCGCTGCCAAAAAGTAGGCAGGTAGGCTTGTTAGATCTTTATCCATAATATAATGAGTGCTGTTGTTTACATTCCTATTCTTGTGGCCGTTTCCTCTCTGTTCTTGGTGTCTTTTAACATGATAGCAATATGTCTATCTGCTGGAGAAGACAAACTCAATGTTTTTTCACATATTTCTTTGACTCATACAATTATTTATCTGTTGAATGGGTTCCTCTTCTCACTTTTTCATATTTTTATGTGTTTGTTTCTATTCAGGCATTGTTTTGGTCCTGATTCAGATTTCCTTCGCCAGCTGCTCTTTTTCTTTAAGGCACAAAAAGTTGGTGATTTTGTTGCCTTTGTGGAGGCATGTCGAGCAATTAATCAGTTGGTTCGAGTTAGTGGTGGGTTTAATTTGTATTTGTCTTCAATGAATTCTCTTTTTTGCTAGATGTTTGGATAGGCTGTGTAATATGACAGTGTTAATAGTTTTTCCTCTTTTTGGCTAGATGTTTGGATAGGCTGTCTTTTTAGTGGTTATTAATTAGTATAGTATTGTGACCTATGGCTTATTGTATTCTGTTAGTACATTTTTTTTTACTGAAAAGTATGTGTGATATAATGAGCCCATTTTGAGCTGTGCACAGAGGGGCTAGAAGAAGAAGCAGTTTCTTGCTTAGGCTGCAAAATTGTGAGTTGTCTTGACATAAAGTCTGCCAACATGAAAGAACAAAAAAAAAATTAATGGACGGTTGGGCTTGTAAAACCGAGGTCCATGAGCAGTTTCGTGAGAAGGACCAAGATTGTGCAAATTGAGGTTACTTGGTCAAATATCTTGGGTCCATTTAGTTTCTCAAAGTTGGACAGTTTCGTGAGAAGGTCCAAGATTGTGCAAGTTGAGTTTACTTGATCAAATATCTTGGGTCCATTTAGTTTCTCAAAGTTGAGTTTACTTGGTTGGAGGGTGTTTTTGTCAGAATCAGCCAAGTGGCTCTCCTTGGACCCATTTTGACCATATTCTCATCTCCTTGGTCTGTGGAGCTTCATCTAATAACTAGGGCCATTAAAGATTTGAAAAAACATTTGGCTGAAAGGTAGTTGATGCTCCGACTATTTTTCATCTACAGTTTGCGGACAGTATCCTCTGGTTTTGTGAGGCTAGGCATTCTCATTTCAGAGTTCATTCTCATTTCAGAGTTCTTTGGTGCATTCATTTTGTTTTGAATCCTTTTTGGTGTCAATAATAATATTTCTGAAAATTTTTTCTATGGAATTGGGGAAATACTCAATCTAAACCAACTGACTATCAATTTATATTTGCAAGGTGGGTAGCCTGCCTTCTGAATATCTGGGTTTGCCATTGGGTGCTTTGTTGAAAACAAATCGATACGGGATCCGAATATTGAGAAAGCAAAAAGAAGGCTAGCATTCTGGAAGAAAAAATATTTTTCAAACAGTGGTTGTCTTACCCTAACTGACATATATCTTATCCAATTAATGATTCCTTCTTTATTGGAATCTAAGTTAGAAAATTACAGAGAGATTGCCTTTGAAGTGTGTGGCATGAATAGTGAGTTCTGTACCATTTGACATGTTGGGATTAGATTTTCAATACCAAAAGTCTGGGTGGCTTGGGCGTCCAGCTATTGGTTCCTTTAAGAAGGTACTGTTGTTTGAATGGTTGTAGAGATTTAGAGAGGGGGAAAAATATGCTATTTGGTGGCAAAAACAATGACTTGGATAGCAGATGTTCAGGTGGATCTCATTAGAGTTAGTCTCTGAACGCTACTTCTAACTTATATGACCTTTTTCTACAAAGAGTGAGCTTTAAGGTTGGTAAGGGTCATCCTGTGTTTTCTTGGAATGATTTGTGATGCATAGACTCCAGTCTTCTCTCGGGATCTCCTCAATTTTTAAATGGAATCCTCGGACAGGAGTGTGCTAGTTTTAGATCATTTTGATAGGGAGAGCCCGTGTCCATTGTAGTGCTGTAGTTTTGGGAGGGAACCCCTACATATTTGAAAGCCAAGGACTCTAATGAGGTAGCATGTTGGGTGCATCTACCTTCCCAAAAAAAAAAAAAAATATGGGTGCATCTGATGCTACAACCTAGTGTTTCACTGGGCCTCTCTATCCTTAAGGAATTCTAACATATCGTTTCTCTTCTTTTTGAGACATGGAGTAAATGATGTGTGGTCTTGTGGACATGTCGTGACATTTCAAACACTGATCTCGGATAGTCTTCTTGGCTAGCTTGTTTTTGTTGCTAGCCTTTATTATAGTTTTTTATTTTTTTTTAATTTTTTTTTTTATATCATCCATTGGTCTTCTTGGCCATCTGTTACACGCACCCATGTATATTATCCACTTTCATGGATGAATTGCTTATTTCTTTGCAATCAAAAAGAAACACATAGATAAAAATTCTTCCCAATCCTTTTTGACTTGGCAGCCTTCGCAGCCTAGAATTTTAATGGCTGAATGTATTCTTTTTTCTTCATATTTTTTGGGTAGGATTTTCAATTGCCATGCTTCAATTTTCAATATCAGCTTCATTACGAATCAGTGTCTCCAATGCTGCTGTAAAATATGTACGTGTAGTATGTTAATACGTCTGCACCAAAATTCAACTTTTTTCCTTGTATGCTAAATATTTGATATTTTCTTAATTTGTTTTTCCTTGTTATGCTGGAATATGATTTTATTGTTCCCCTTGATGTTTATCCATATGCTTTCCTGTACTGTTCTGTTATGCATGCTTCATTTGGAAGACAGAAGACTAGGACCTAAGAAGTTAGTTTTAACAAAGATTGGTGTTGCAACAGGGGATGCTGTGATGGTATTTGCCGGCATGAATTATGCATTGAAGCGTTCTCTTGTGGATAACCGAGTGAAGCAACTTACATATGCCTGCATTCAGGCTATTCATCAAAATAGGTTAGTAATCCACACACCTTTTGTTTTTTATATATCACAGTTTGGATCTTCCATGTACCATTTCAATATATAACAAAAAGTTGTATCAACTGTAACGAGGCTTTATTATAAATGTAAAATTCTAGGAATAGAATAAAAAATATACAAGAAATTGGCAACTGAGGTATTCCAGAACCGGATAATAAAAATAAATTCTTCCAATTAACAGTAATGGCAGCCCCTAAGTACTCCATTGAATTCATTTATTATAGAATCCGTTTTTTACATGGACATATGCACAGATAACCGTCGGGCTTGAATCTTCCTTGTTCTGAAAAATTCGGCCTTCCCCTCTGAAATTTCTTAACAAAAAAGCAAATGGTATTTTTTATACGATTGAACCCCTAGAGAATCCTTGTAAGGACCGCAACGTAGAATTCTTAAACTAATATTCTAGTATAATAGTGAGTCATGATTGGATTTTGTTATATTTGTCAATGGGTCACTCTCCAATTATTCTTTAGCTAGTTATTCTTATTGCAGTTGAGATGCAACTCCTTTGTTACCTCTCGTTTTCTCAATGTCTTACAGTCTGACTGTCACTCAGTGACTTTAATCACATGACCTTAATCACTAAAGTAGCAACCCTTCCTCTCTCTTATTGTGATTTAAAGGCTTTTATTTTGCTCAAGCAACTATCAAACTTCCTTATATTTGGAAGGACGTATATTAAGTCAAAAGATGGGTCTTATGTTGCAAAATCCGTACGTGCATCTTTTCATTTTCTGTGTTCTTGGAAACCAATCTGAGCATCATTTTAGTGTTCTTGGAATCAGATGTCATGTGTGACTTTAAGCTTGACGCTCTTTCTTAATTTGGTAATCCTATTGAAATCATCTGTTTTGCTTTCCATGTACTTTGTATTCTTGCGTCTGCTCCTCCAATTATGCATGGCAATTGAAGCAACCTAAACAAATGGTTCATGATCTAATTCACTGTAGTACTTTGCATTTATGCTTCGTTTGACTGATTGGGGTACCTTGTACATTCTCCTTTCTGTTGAAGGGAGACTCTGGACATTGGATCTTCGATTTAGACATTCCCAGTGATTAATATTTACATCAAACACTAAACCAGTCGATTGTCTTTCACCTTCAGATGCTAACAATGCCTTAGAACAGAAGGGGTTTGGTTAAAATATCTGCATGTCTTCAGGATTTGTACACCTTTGGATCATTTTGGGAACATACAATGTATTAGTTAACATGCACATGTGATGCACGTGGAATGAAATGAACAGTCCTGAAGATTGATTGATGTAGAAAGAGAAGCGTATTGGTTTCTTTTATTTTTTAACATGAAGCTGTTGATACATTATTAACTGTAAATAGATATTTATTTGAGCTGGAAACAATTACACCTAAGTTGCCTAGGTACAGGTGTATGTCAGAATCTGGAAGACCAAAAGTAGAATTCAGGGATTTGGGGTGTACTTAAATATTTTATATTTTGTATTAAATATTAAATGTTTGTATAATTATATATAAGATAAAAATTCTATAAGTGATAAAATATTTTAGAATATAAATCTATAATTTGTTACAACTAATATAAATATAGTGGTGTTGCATTTCATGTTTCCTGCACACATACACATATATAAACAAACACACACACGCGCACGCACACACACACACACACACACACACATATATGTGTGTGTATATATATGTAGATTGTATTTGTATTCTGCATGGGTAAATTCCACATACCTCCCCTGAAGTTTAATATAATACCCAAATATCTCCCTTGTCTTTTAGAAAAGTACAAAAC
Source organism: Pachysandra terminalis (assembly GCA_031762675.1). Taxonomy (NCBI): domain Eukaryota; kingdom Viridiplantae; phylum Streptophyta; class Magnoliopsida; order Buxales; family Buxaceae; genus Pachysandra; species Pachysandra terminalis. The sequence goes on from JAUPMG010017199.1 coordinate 10,008, forward strand.
CATCCCTCATAGTATCTTTACCAGTACATTGATCTCCCTTAGGTTAACATTCTGTCTTAACAGTGATAAAAGTTATGGATTTATACATTTTTGGATTGTTTTACCCTTAATAAATCAGTTATGTTTATCTTTTTGAAATTTACTTAAATTAATAACTTTCTTTTTTGATCAAGCTAATTAAATTAAGCTAATAGTGGGACCCGTGAACACACGTGCCCTTTTCTCACTCTCTTCTTCATTCAAACACCAGCGATAAATCAAACCTAACCTAGCCCCACAATTCCCCAAAATCATCTCCAAATCTTTTCCACAACACTGGCTATACAATCCATTAGTGTGAATGGCCATGGAACGTGTAATCGCAAGTTCCCTCCAGAGTCAAAGCACCCAATCATGTATGTGGTCATAAGCATCAGTCAACACACTGATGATGCAGCACCACGTTATTGGTCTTTTGTAATTTACCTTGTCTTCATCTCTTGTAATTTTGAGAACCCAAGTGAAGGATCTTGACATTTCAAGAAATTTGATGTTAGCGGAGATGGGAAGGTCACATGGTTTGATTGGGTTCAATCATGGGAGCTTTAGGACATCTAGCAAAAGAGGAGTTGCAGGGAATGGTCAAAGAGGTAATTGATTCGAATAGAGATGGGTTCATTGATTTGAATGTGCTAAACGAATTGAAGATGAAAGTTTTTTTTTTTTTTTTAATTACTATAAACAAGAGAGATTTTATATATGCAAAACAATTAGATTATAGGGAAGATGAAAGGAATGTTTGGAGAATTTGGAGAGCAGCTTCTTGATATTCAATGTGATAGAACAATTTTCATACCTACATAGGAATTGTATGTGCGAGGAGCTTGAGTGATGAAACTTCAATTGCAAAGTAGGAAGATGGGCGGTAGAGTTGACTTTGATGGAGATGCGTTAGTTGACTTTAAATTGTTCAGGACTATTATGGTGGGATCTGTGGTCTTGATTCTTCCCAACCAAAAAGTGATTTGCAGAGAGTGATGGTGAAGACAGATAAAGGCACTATTCAATCTCTAGTTATTCCTTGTCTTTTTCTTTGTTCACTCAATAGTATAGTTTTGAATCTGACAAATTCATCCCGACATTGTATTAAAAGATTTAATCTTCTTTGGTTATAGGGACTTTGTACGTATGTTTTTTTTCTCTACTTTTCTTATGTAATCTTTATATATATATATATATATATATATATATATATATATATTTTGGGTATAGCTTTTCTAATGTAATCAATTTCTGTTTTTCTTCCCAGAATTGGTTCCTTCACCATTGACGGTGATCAAAGAGAGAGTCAAATAAGAAAATAGTTACTCTTCATCATCATCATCATCATATGCCTTATCCCAACTAGTTGGGGTCCGCAACGAATATCGTGTTCCTCAATCCCAATCTATTAAAAACCATATATTCAGTCAAATTACAAGTATGCAAATCCTTTTTGGTTGACTCCATCCAAGTTCTTTTGGGTCTTCCTCTCCCCCTCTTAGAACCTTCAATGATTTCTCTCACACCTTCACATAGCCGCTTCCGTAGGTCTTCACTTTACGACCCAAACCATCTTAACCTACTTTCCTCTATCCTATCTCCTAATTGACCAACACCCAAACTACCTCGAATATGTTCATTCGTCACCTTATCTTTTCTAGGCTTCCCACACATCCATCTCAACATTCTCATCTCAGCAACGTTCATTCTACTCATATGTTACTTCATTGTTGTCCAACATTATGATCCATACATTATAGCAGGTATAAAATTTTCCTTTCAATTTGAGTGGAACACATCGATCGCATAGCACTCTTGAAGCACTTCTCCACCGAAGCCATCCAACTCTAATTCTATGAATAACATCCTTGTCAATATTTTCCTCTTTATGTATAATTGATCCTAGATAACGAAATCGATTGCTTTTAGGTATCGTTTAATTTTCAATTCTTACTGTTGCTTCACTTCTACTGTTGTTTGTACTAAAGTTACATTCCATGTACTCAGCCTTTGTTTGACTTGTCGTAAAACCTTTTGAATCCAAGGTTTCCCTCCATACCTCTAATTTTTCATTTACTCCCTCTCTAGTTTGGTAGACTAAGACTACATCATCTGCAAAAAGCATACACGAAGGCACCTCCTCTTGAATATTGGTAGTTAATTCATCCATAATTAAAGCAAAAAAGATAGGGACTAACCTATCTTTACTGGAAACTCATTTGTCTTGTTGCCTATAGCTCCCACCCGAGTTACCGCTCCTTCATACATGTCTTTAATAACCTCAATGTATCTGGTTGGTACTCTTTTCCTGCTCAAAACCCACTAAATTAAATCTCTAGGGACTCTATCATATGCTTTCTTTAAATCAATAAAACCATATGAAGATCTCTCCTCTTCTCTCTAAACTTCACCATTAATTCTCTAAGCAAAAAGATAGCCTCAATGGCAGACCTTCCTGTCATAAAGCCAAATGGTTTTCAGACACCTGGGTTAATCTTCTTGATCTTTGCGCCATCACCCTTTCCTATAATTTGATGGCATGACTCATAAGCTTAATTCCACGATAATTGGTACAATTCTGAACATCTCCTTTATTCTTATATATATAGGTACTATCGTGCTCTTTCTCCCAGCATTTGGCACTTTTCTAGTCCTTAAAATTCCATCAAATAATTTGTTCAACCACAGCTTTTATCACCGTTAAAACAGAATGCTTACCTAAGGGAGGTCAATGTACCCCTAAACATATTGTAGGGGATGGTTTTGTACTTTTCAAAAAGACAAGGGAGCTATTTGGGTATCACATCCAACCTATGGAGATGTTTGTGGAATTTACCCTACTCTGCATCTTGGTTTGTAGTATTGCATCCTGATTTTGTTTTATATATTATTTATGTTGAATTAAATTTTGATAAAGGTGATTTGTATAGAGTTCTGTCTAGTTTCAATTGATTTTTTTGTACAAAACCTTGTTTATGTCCGCAATTTGGATATGGTTTCTTCTTTTAAATTGTCTGGAAGAGAAGTATTCCTTAAGATGTTACTTTTATTTTTCTTCTTTTGGCACAGAAATCAGTTGAAGGATCAAATTTTGATGTCACCTGAAATTTCCACCAACCCGACTACCATCCTGCTAGAGACAGTGGTAATCTTGACAGATCCGAAACTCCCATGGGCTTGCAAGATAGTTGGTTATCTTTCTCAAAGAAATATATTTTCCCTGTTGAGAGATATTATTCTGACCGGAAAGGTATGTTTTCCTTTCCTAAAGGTTCTTTTTTTATCTCTGCTATAAAATTCATTCTACTGCATCTATTTTCACCCCCCCAAAAAAAATAAAAAATTGGTGTATAAATATACTGGCACACTCATTACAAGCATTTTCATTGATTTAAAAGCATAAGCTTCTTGGAGGTTTCTTTCTCAACTTCTCTAATTTTAATATGTAAAAATGTTGTAACTCTTTGTTTTTGGATACCTGACTGATTTCAAAAGCATGCGGATTTACACGAGTACACTCAATGTTGAAAGTAGTGCATCTTTTTTAAAGATTTATTTCTTATCGGAGACAAAAATAAACAATTTTTTATTTTTATTTTTTGCTATTTTATATTTTTAAGACGTGCTTGTATTTTTTGACTTTTTGTTGGCTTCTTTATATAGGTCAAGTTGCTTCATTGATATGGATTGTTTTTTGCAGCAGAGTATGAAGGCTTGCAATTCTGATGGGAATATGTCTTCGTTGGAGCATGTTCTTATCCTTATCGTTTCTCACATTGGTCAGCAGGCCTGTATTTGCCTGCCTATTGAACCACGATGGAGTTTCTCATCCCAACTTCTTACCATTCCTTTCTTATGGCAGATCTTTCCATCGTTGAAAGAGGTAATTATGCTTTTGTGATTGACACTTTTTCCATTTTTATGAATGAACATAAAAAAATCAACAGAAAAAATTATAAGCAACAATTAGGCCTACCATATACATGGGACAAAGTGTTGGGTAATCAAGAAACATGTTCGGAAAATGAGCATAGCTGAGATCAAATCAACAAAAATGCTTTATCGAAGTAGTTGGGGTCAGCAATACAAATGCTGTCCCTCCATCCCAATCCATCAGGAACTGTATCTTTAATCAGATTTTTTTTTCTTTGATTGATAGAAGTATGATTTTTTTTTTGTAATGTAAAATACAAAATGCAAACAAAGACCCTCATATACATGGATTGTATTTAATGACAAGTGGTATGAGTATGAAATAACATTTTAATGTAATGTAAAATACAAAATGCAAACAAACATCCTCATGTACATAAATGGTATACAACAAGGAGTGGTATGATTTTGTAACAACTGGTAACTGTGAAGGGTGTGATGAAATGGATGAGTGATTTGATTAAGAAGGACAAGCTTAGAAATTAAGATAGAATTAAAGATACCCTTACTACGTTTGATGGTTTGACCAGAAAAGAAAACATAACCCTATGTGGTCATATAAAGTAAGGATGAGTCAACTAAGGTGATTTGATCATGTGCAACAAACAATACCACCTAAGATGGAGTGAGCTGGTACAGATTGGAAGAAACTATACGAACTTCAATAAATTGACACAGATAAAAGTGTTGCGGAAGTATCTAGAACCACACAATTTAATGGAAAATGATAGTAGATGAGCAAAATATGATTCATGCAACCAACCCCAAAAAGTTGGTATAAGGTTTTGTAGTTTATAATTGAGATCATGACAATGATGACAAAGATGGTTTTATGAATATAGATTTGTTGAACAAACCCTCACCCCAACCATGGTTTTAAATTTCGGCAAAATCTCGCTGAGATTTTGTTTTTCCCCCTTCTAGAGATGGTATATCCAGAATTTTTCGTTGTTTTCTCTCATGCCACCAAAGTTTTGTTTCACTAATATCGCCAAAGTTTCACTTGTTTCGATGAAATATCATCGTTCACTGAAATTTCTTTTGCCAGAAATATTGTAAAGTTAAAAAAAAAACTCTACTAACTTCAATTTTTCATTCTTTTGCAAGATTTCTGTTTCTAATCCAAATCTAACAACTTTTTTTAGATTTTAGAAAATAATGATAGATTAAATTTATTTAGATACAAGATGTATGTTGATGCATTTATTTGATGCATTTATATTCATTGAAAATGATAATATTGAATCTAAAGGGAATGGAAATTAAACACTCAGGAGACATGTGTTTTTCTCTTTTCATACTATGAAACTTAATGAAATTATCTATTAAAGTTATAAATAAAAGTATTATTAAAAATATAAGAATCTAAAAAACTAAAA
>JAUPMG010017210.1:0-15340 GCA_031762675.1 Pachysandra terminalis
TCCGATAATGCCGGATTCAGTAGAGGATTTTAGTGATCCGATCCGATCCGAAATATAATCGGATCGAACTCGGATGTTAAGTGATCCGATCCGATAAAGATCCTATCCGGTCCGCTTATAATATATATATATATATATATATATATATATACATATAATTTATAAGTGATATGATCGGATTCGGATATTCCGATTTCACTATCGGATCTAATTCAGATCACCTATATCATGATCCGTCGGATTCGAATTTTCGGATTTTGCTATCGGATTGAATTCGGATCAATTGCGATCCGGTCTGAATTCGACTCGTTGACAGGCCTAGTGATGTGAGATCCCTGACCCCACTCAATGGGGACAGGGTAAACCCCGAATACATGATCCCCCACCCACAAGGATCATATATCAAGTAAGCCCAAGAACTCAAACTTGGGACGTCCAGTTCCTGAGCTGGAGAGCCTACCACTTGAGCTGTTGCTTCAACTGAAATTAATTAAAATAAAATGTTTATAGCTCCAAAAATAAAAAAATTAATTAAAATAAATGGTTAAGACATTAAAATATAAAATTTTCAAGCTATTACTATGCAAAAAAATAAATAAAAAAAATCCTAGTCATCAACATATTTTTGGCTTTCTGAAAAGGAATTTTAAAGGTAACTACTTTTATCATTGTCAAAAAGCAAAACAATTCTCATTCAAATGACAAGCGCAACAACATGATTAGAAATCTCGATACCCTAATCAGTAAAAAAGCTCACACTCAATCATTTGGCAATATCTCTCCCAATACCCAATCAACTATTTCTGTCTTTTGCATCTAAAGCATAGTCATGATAAAGGGTCCAAACTGTTCTCTTTGATCAGTCATTTAATATCAATTCGACAATCATGAGCTTCAGTTTAGTATTTATCCTTTCCTTGACTTAAAACAAAAAGATCTTACCAATTGCTTATCTCATGATTCTCTTTCAATCCATATAATTAACTAGTAGAATTTTAGATTATTAGAGTACTATATATTATAGTTACAAGCAACAAAATAGTTGTGATAACCACAAGATTAGCATGTATGATTCCTGTGACATGCGCTATTGTTAAAGATAGTGGGCGACTCAAATTCACTTAGGCCTCGTTTGGCTGTTATTTTTGGAACTCTTTTCAGGGATTGGAATGAGTTCCAAGCTCTGGAATGAGTTTTGACAAAAAAATCAAGCGTTTGGTTAGCCGAGGTAGAATGAGTTTTCTCAAAATGAGAATGAGAAAATACACATGAACCCAGAATCACCTCTGAACCTATTTTTGAGATTTGAGAATGAGTTTTGCATTTTTGCGGTGGTAAACTTGTAAATATAATTATTGATGGCAAACTTGTAAATTTTTTGTATTCTTTAGATCGACCCTTTCCCCTCAGAAAGAGAGACAACGAATTGGGGTTTCTCATTCCATTTGTTGGAGAAGACGATCCTTGTTGCAGACTAATAGAAGAAATCGAATAGAATTTTTCGAATGGGGGTTTAATCAAGGTTTTTTGAATGGGGGTTTAATCAGGGTTTTTTGAATGGGATTTTGGAGACTAATAGAAGAAATCGAATGGAGTTTTTCTAGGATTTTTGTAGACCAATTGAAGATGAAGACGAAGCAGGCTTTTGAAGGTGGATTCAGATGGTCCATCTGTCTTTTAAGATCAAGATCTCCAGTTTGTTCTGTCTTTTTTTTTTTCTTTTTTTTGGGATTCGTTCTTGGCCTTCTTTTTTCCGCATGGATTTTTTGGTTCCGATCAACCATTCAAGGTCGTCGAGTTCAAATTCCAATTTCCAGGTAACCCTAGAATTCATTTGCCCCTCATCTTTGAGAGACATTGATGTGAAAATGTGAAATGTTGGATTTAGTTTCATGATAATGATCTTCAATTATCCGGTCATCACTTTTGAAATTTCTTTGGTATTTTTTCTGCACTGGAAGATGTTGATTTCGCATGGGGTTGAATTCGAATTTTAGGGTAATAAAAACGAAAACGATGATCGCTTTGACTGGAACCATGATAAGTGAAAACTGCACTGAGAAACAACGATCTATATTGATCTGGAGACGATTGATTTCCAGTATGATAGATGATTTGTGTAAACTGTGGATCACAGACAAATCGATTTCTAAATGAGAATCCCAAAACACTAAAAAAAAAAAGCCTTCAAAATGAGTTCCTACAATCTTAGCATACTTGTTAACCAAACAAATACATTGTGTTGGAACCTATTTTGTAACATGCTAACCAAATACAATTCATAAGCCGTCAAAACGAGTTCCTACAACTCATTAAGGAATGAGTTCCTAATCTAGAATGGGAGCCAAACGAGGCCTTAGTCTCTAGATCCAAGGGAGGGGCCTGAGGGGCCCATGGGGCATAGCGAAGCGAAGTGGAGCAACATGGGAAGGGGCCCCTCCCCGAGTCACGGGTAACTCGTTGTGTGGGTCAGTACCATCGGGGTTAAGGGGTGCGAGGAGAGAAGCCCCGTAGTACGGTAAGGGTATATTGGGGATTTGTCCCATATATCTGATAGGAGTATAAGTTGTAACCCTAATTCATTTTTGACATAGTGAAAACTTCTTCTCTCCCGTGGACATAGGCTTTGTCGAACCACGTATATCTGTGTGCATTGTTTTGATCTTCGTTTTTATTGTTTATTATTATTGCTTGATCCTGATTAACAGCTATCATTGCTGGCAACCATCTAGTGGCTTCTTGTGGACAAAGATTAGCTTTGGGAGGCCTTTGGATCGACCAATGAACCCTTAGAAACCAAGTCATACACCCTGAATTTTTGGGTTTCCGCATGATTCGATTGACCGAACTATCTAGGTGTTCGGTTAATCGAAAGTGTGCTTCGGTTAACTGAAACACCAACCGAACTTGCTTTGGTTACAAAAGCAATAACTAGTTTTCTGAGTGTGCACAACTCGAGGTTTGGTTAACCCTTAGGTTAACAGATAACCTCTTGGGTCACAAAAACAATGACCATGCCTGTAGAGATTTCTAGATCTTGGTTAACCGAAGGGAAACTACGGTCAACCTAAGACCATGTCCCAAAGGTTCATTTTTCTGTAGGTGCACTCAGTTGATCGAAGCAAGGCTTCAACTAACAGAGGGCCATGTTTGGTTAACCGTCAGTCAACCAAAGTTCATGGTTTAATTGACTTAAATTGCTTAGTTTGGCTTATACTTTGTATAATGTATACACGTGTATATTAATGCACACGTGTACTCTATAATGATGTTTGCTTGTTTGATTATTAAAACCATGAGCTAATGATGATTTATGTATGCAACTGTGATGTGCGATATGAATGTGTGGTTGTTTATGGAATGATATGGGATTGGAATTTAGATGTGGATGTAAATATGATGAATAACATGCTTATTGTGCCAGAATGTTATACATGATATGTGTTATGTATGAACGCAATGCATGTGCGAAGTGAGAAGCATGATGTTGATTGTGAGTATGCTTGACAGGAGTTATGAACTGTATAATGTTATATTTCCATGAATGTGTGGACTGCCACCCTAGTATTAGAAAGGGTGAAGAACATGAGTACGAACATCAAATATGTCATACTATTGGGATATTAGCCTATTAACTAATAGGGTTGCCATGGGTCAATAGGCATGATAACGAAGATTTGAGTAATGGTTCAGTAACTATGTTTGTTTAAATATAGGCGACTCTTGTAGTACAAATTCATCATGTAACAAATTGTCGGCTACATTTGGGCTATCTGTTAATCATGAATTGAAATAAAATGACGTTAGGCAACTTCATATATATTATTGGGTATCCTTGTTAATTTGGGTTTATCTTAAGTGGGATCTGTGGGTTTGAGTCTCTAAAAGAACAAATAGGTTGGAAGCTTGTGACCTGTGGGTTGAAAATCCCTTGAACTGCATTTCGCATGTAGATTAGTGATGGTCTTATCCAGCTGGTGTAAATTAGGATACGAGAGACGTTTGATCCTAGCTTGAAAGTTGGATCGTTTTTGCATGGCGGGGATTCGTAAGTCTGGACAGAGATGCGATAACAGCCTACTTGATAATGTCACCTCTGATGTTGTTGATTGTGCCTGTTTATATTCTTTGATGTTTTACATGTGCGTATCATTTGAGATGGATTTTGTCAATACAATTAGTGAGAACTGTGGTGATTGTTGGAGTCTTTAAAATACTCCTCCCCCCCATTTGTCCCTTTGTTTGGTCTTACTTTACTGTGTAGTGTGCAATTGAGAATAGTCCCACATTGCTCAAGTATTAGAAAGATGTGTGCTTTATACATGTTTACCTTTCTTATGGGTTTACAAGCATGTGGAAGAGAGGTGCAGAGCTCTCGCGCACATGAGGCCCGTTGAGTAGCCAAGACCTGTCCAAGAAGGAATCGGAATGCCAATTGTGGAAAACCTTAACATGCACGTGCGCTCGCGTCGTGCGTGCACATGCACACAGTCGCGCGACCGATCAGCTCGGTTCGGTTCGCACACACGGGTTTAAGTTAATTTTAGTCAAAATTGTTTTGTTTAAATTTCTCTAAAAATAAGGAAACTCACCCACTTATTTATTCGTTTGTGTGAAGGTTGGAAGTGAAATGTTACGTGCCTTGCGCACTAAGTTAGGCCCTAATGTTACAATCCTAATATATCTATTTATCTTCTATAAAGAGGATCGATCACGTTAATTGTTTTTAACTTAGTTTTTCTGCAAAACAAAAAGGCTTTCTCTGTTATTTCATTCTTTATTTTTGGGCAAAGAAATGTGTCTTCTGGTGGAGCTTCTGCCTTCCTATCTATGCAATTTGTGAAGGCAATATAGATTGGTTGGGCTATTGTATCATGGGGGCGATGTGTTGTTTCCTGCTGCACTGGTTTTATTATCGTAGAGGCACAAATTATCTTAAAGCGAGCGACCAATTCGTGCCTCATCCCTGCCAAATCAATGACATCAATTGAATTTATTTCTTCTGTTTACTTTGTAATTTTGAGTAGAGTCCAACAATTTAAAATAAGACGATTTGATTGTAATGGAAAATACCCTTGTTAATGTTCTTATTTTTAGTCCTAATGACCAGAACAAACTCTTTAGATTCGATGGGACTCACTTTAAGAGATGGAAGCAGAAAATGCTATTCTATATCACCCTTAGTAAAAGTGGCCTATGTTCTCACTGATAAAGACCCTAGGAAAGTTTCTACGGGTACATCCGACCAAGAGGAAAGTTCTAAACCACAAGTGGGAAGATGATGACTACATGTGCAGAAATTACATCCTCAATCATCTTTCCAATGATTTGTACTATGGACAGTCGTTTCAAACTTCTAGCGATCTTTGGGAAGCCCTGTAGAAGAAGTATGATACTGAGGAGGATGGGTCCAAGAAATACGCTGTCAGTAGATACTTCAAGTACCAAATAGTGAAAGAAAATTTTGTGGTGTCTAAAACCCATGGCTTACAAATGTTGGTGCACGATATCATTTCATAAAATATGCATGAAAATTGACGAGCAATTCCAAGTTACACTTATCATTGACAATCTACCAGCATCTTGGAAGGAATTCAACAACTCACTACGCCACAAGACAAATGAATTATCTCTAGCAATCTTAATCCTAAATTACTCATATTCTTGACATATTTGTTATTTACATGTTGACATATTACTTATATTTCAGTAGCTCTAACTTCAAGTTTGGATCTCTTAGAATATAGCCAACAAAGGAACATTCAGTAGCTCTAACTCCAACTTGTTCATGAAAAGTGTGAACATTGTAGCATGGCAAAAATTAGTAGAAAATCTTTATAACTGTAGAAAGAAATACTGAATTGCCAGAACTTATACATTCTAATATATGTGAACTAGAGGGTATCTTAACACGAGGTGATAAGAGATACTTTATAACATTTATTGATGTTTTTTTTAAATATTTATATGTCTATTTAATTAAGAATAAAAGAGAAGCTTTTGAAACTTTAGGCATGTATTTGAAATAGAAAATCAATTCAACCCGAAAATTAACAGACTTAGAAGTGATAAAGTTGGGGAGTATGATTCACTTGGTTTTAATTCTTTTATTGAACCTTTAGGAATCATACATGAAACCTCAACTCCTTACTCACATGATTCTATTGGAGTAGTAAAACGTAAGAATAGAAAACTTATTGAATTAAAAATACTATGTTAATTAGTTCTGGAATACCCTCAAATTTATGGGGAGAAACACTTCTAACTGCATGTTATGTTCTGAACCCTTTTGAACTCTGGAAAAATAGAAAACCTAATATGAGTTATTTCTGAGTTTGGGGTTGTCTAACCTATGTAAGGCTTCCTGACCCTAAGAGATCAAAACTTGGAGTTAGAGCTACTGAATGTGCATTTGTTGGCTGTACTCTAACAAGTAAAGCATATATGTTTGTAGATCTCAAGAATAATGTAATAATAGTCACTAGATGTTGACTTTTATGAACAAAATTTTCTTTTTAAATCTAGAAGTAGTGGGGGTCATGAATCCAGTGGCTTAGACTCTTATGTTCCCCAATTTGAAAGTCAACAAGATTCAGACCTTGAACCTAAGAGGAGCAAAAAGGCTCGAGTTGAGAAAGATTCTGGTCCTAAATTTTTTGTTTATAATATAAAAGGAGAACATAACTCCTTAGAAGAAGCTATGTCTTCTTCAGAATCAAACTTTTGGACAAAAGCCATTAATGATGAGATTGATTCACTAATTTCTAACCAAACTTGGAAATTAGTTGCCTTACCTCATGGATTTAAGACAATTGGTTGTAAATGGGTCCTTAGAAGAAAACGTAAACCTGATGGGACAATAGAAAAAATATAAAGCTAGATTGGTTGCTAAAGGATTCAAACAAACATAAGATACTGACTTATTTGATACTCACTCACCTGTCACTAGGATTGCATCCATTAGAGTGCTAATTGTTGTAGCAACAATTCATAACTTTATTATACATCAAACGGATGTGAATACTGCTTTCCTTAATGTTGACTTAGATGAAGAGATTTATATGGACTAACTAGAAGACTTCATAGCCAATGGTAATGAGAGTAAGGTTTGTAAATTAATGAATTCATTATATGGTTTGAAACAAGCACAAAAAATAGTGGCATGATAAATTTGATGAATTTATTGTGTCTAATGACTTTAGGATAAATGAGAGTGATAAATGTATTTATCATAAAAATATAAATGTCATTCATGTTATAATTTGCTTATATGTCGAAGATTTATTAATATTTGACTCTAACCTGCATGTGATTATAGAGACCAAACAATTATTGAGTAGCAACTTTAACATGAAAGATCTAAGAGAAGCTAAAATGATGTTATGTGTTAAAATCACTAGAAATGCTAACGGTATTTTCCTATATAAATCTCATTATATAGAGAAGTTTCTGAAAAGATATAAATATTTCGACTGTACTTTTGTACGAACTCCCTTTGATCCTAGCATTAAATTATATCCTATTAATACTGATAATGATGTACATTATAAATCAGAAGGGATATGCTAGTGTAGTTGTCAGCTTAATATATGCTACTGATTGTACAAGACTTAATATTGCATATGCTATTGGAGTTCTTGGTAGATATACTAATAAACCTAGTTATGTTCATTGTAATGTTGTGAACCGTGTCATGAAACATAAAGAAAACAATGAACTATAGTCTACATTATTAGAAGGTTCCCGTTGTTCTTAAGGGATACAACAATGCAGATTGGAACACCTTTTTTTGGTGATTCTATGTCCACCAAAAGTTAGGTAATTACTAGTGAAGAAACTGGATGGTTAAAAGACTTACTATCTAAAATGCCCATGTGGGATAAACTTATACCAATTGTATTGATTCATTATTATAGCACAACTGCTATAGGTAGAGTGCATAGCAGATATTACAATGGTAAATCCAGACTTATAAGGAGAAAACACAGTATTGTGAGATCTTACATGACAAATGGTACCATAAATATTGACTCCGTAAGATCAAATGATAATCTAGTTGATCCTCTAACAAAATCCCTAGCTAAAGAAAAGGTCTGGAACACATCAAGGGGGATGGGACTTAGCCCCATAGAAAAATAATTACTTATGAGGATACACATCAAAGGGAAGAACGAATCATAGAGTAATTTGAAGTGAATGTGCACTATTTATTATTCCCTCTCTATGGTGTGATGAGTGTGTATTATTTTGTAATGTTTATAAGGTTGAGTTTTATACTCTCAATAAGTTCTATAGCTCAAATGAGTGAGATGTATTAGTTACAGAAGCATCATTGATAGGCTCACCTATATGAGTGTAAAAGTGGGGTTGCGTCCTATGAGAATTGGGCTCTATGAGAATTGGGCTAATTCTCTAGAACACTAATGAAACTAGGATCAGCACATGGCCGTAATGGGCTGGCTTCAAAGCTCATATTAACCCTATGAATTTTTTGTGTGATGTAATTTTTGAGTCCATAAGAAGTAATAGTTTAAAACGTTGTCACTTTGACTCTAACACAATGATTACTAAAACACTAAATAAAGGTTCAAGCTATTGGCATCTTTATTATGCACAATACTCTCTCTTTGCCCAAATTTTTATTTTTTGATGATTTATCGGTTTTATTAAATAAGTGGGAGATTGTTGCAGCATTTAAAATAAAACCTCCTATTTAATGACTTAAAGAGACTTGAACCATGGTCCTTTGTTTGGTCTTACTTTAGTGTTTAGTGTGCAATTGAGAATGGTCACACATTGCTCAAGTATAAGAAAGATGTGTCTTATATATCTTTATCTTTCTTATGGGTTTACAAGCATGCTAGAGGTGCAGAGCTTTCGTGCACATGAGGCTAGTTGAATAGCCAAGGATCGTCCAAGAAGGAATCAGAACATCGGCTCCAAAAAAACCTTAACGTGCGTACGCACCCATGTCACGCCTGCACACGCACACACACGCGCGCGCGCGGTCGGCCGGTCAGCTTGGCTTGGATCGATTCGGTTCAGTTCGGTTCGCACATGCAAGTTCAAGTTACTTTTTGATCAAAATTATTTTGTCTAAATTTCTCTAAAAACAAGGAAACTCACCCCGTTATTTATCCGTTCATGTGCACGTTGGAAGTGGAACGTTGTGTCTTGTGCACTAAGTTAGGCCCCAACGTTGCACTCCTAACGTATCTATATATCTTCTATAAAGAGGATTGACCACGGTAATTGTTTTTAACTTAGTTTTTTCTGCAAAACAAAAGGGCTTTCTCTATTATTTTCGTTCTTTATTTCTAGGCAAAGAAATGTGCCGTCTGGTGGAGCTTATGCCTTCCTATCTATGCAATTAGTGAAGGCAATATAGATTGGCTATGCTGTTGTATCCTGGGGGCAACGTGTTTTCTATTGCACTGGTTTATTTACCACAAATGCGTGAATCGTATTAAAGAGAGAGACCAAGTCATGCCTCATCCTTCTCAAATCAGTGAGATCAATTGAGTTTATTTCTTCTAGTTACTTTGTAATTTTGGATAGAATCTAGAAATTTTGAATTTAATGGAAGATAGACAAACAGTAATTGTCCCGTTATGGATAATCAAGCATGAATACACAATAGCACAGGCATGCGATGCAATATTTACACTGATTTTGTGGAGGGCTAATTCTTAGTATTTTCTATTGGTTATCTAACTAACCCTTCATTGGGAATAGTTTTAGGTCAGCAACGTGATCCGACAACGAGATGAGGAGACGGCATGGCAGTGGACTTTAGTGCAGTCTTTAAATTGAGTAGACTAGTACATTTTTTCTATAGAATTTACTGGGTTGGCAACTCTTGGGTTTTTAAATTGAGTTGCATTGGTATAGATTTTAGTAGGTTATGTTTCATCTTAAACCTACTTAGATGTTTATGTTAGAACCTTAAATCTTTTGTTTCATTCACTTGATTATTAATTAAAGAAAAATATTTTGTAAACTCTAATTTTTATAGAGTAGTCTTTTGCTGTGTATTAACTAGGTGGGCTAATTTCATTATGTCTTTTTGTATAAGTGTATTAGTGACATCGTCTGGAGCACGTTGGCTGGAGCATCGGCTGCAGTGTGCACCAATGCCACGTGCACCAGAAGCCTCTCGTGACCCACACGAGGCTAATTAACGGATCTATTGAAGTCCTATCGTTAATTTAATAGACGGTTTGTAAAAAAAAAAAAGAAAATAAAAATTTAAGCGGGAGAGGAACGAAAACTCCCTCTTCCCGCCATCTGAAAACACATTCTCTCTTCCCTGGTTCATCTCTTTCATTTGCTTTCTTGTTTTATTTTCATCTCTTCTCTATTATCACTATTGCACAAACGAAACTTTTTTCTCTCTACCTGTTTGATTTAAAGTTTGAACATATCATCGGTTCTAAAGGTATATTCTAATCTATTTATTTCATTTTTTTAAAGTCTTGATCATTTCCTGATTTAGTCTCAAGAAAATTGATCTAAATGAAACTAGAGAACACCAATAGCAGTTATATTTGATTTTCTTGTTCTTTCTGCGAATCAGTACTTTTGAGGTTTGAGTCTCAAATTTTTTTTTTCCTTTCTGCTAATTTCAATCCTGTTGAGACTTGAATTTCATCAACTTGTATGGTTTTGTGGTGATTTGAGAGAATTTAGAGAATACCCGTATCAATTTTTTCTAGGCACGTTTTATATTTTATATTTTTTATGCTAATTTAGATTTTGATTCCATATTAGTTCTATTTAATTTTTTTTCTTTATTTTTGCTAATTTCATCCTATTGAGACTTGAATGTCTTTGATTTGTACTACTCTATGGTGGTTTGAGTGAATCTAGAGATTACCCATATCAATTCTATCCATTTTTGTGCTAATTTAGATTTTGATTCCATATCAATTCTCACTAATAGCAATCTCAACATACAATGCTTAAATGATTTGTGCTTAGATTCAAAGCAAAACATGACGGCTGCAAAGAAAAACAAATTTTAACACGAGTCATATTTTTATATTTGATGATAAGTCGGTGCTAACATAATAACCTACATTGGTGTAGTGTGATCTAGCTCAAGGCATCTACGGGAAGTGATTTAATTAAAGCATAGATATTAAAACATGGTCAAGGTGGATTGAGAGATGCAAACTTTCTGTTTTTATATTGACTAGGCGACAGCTTAAGTTCTTGATCAAGCCTTCAAGAGAATGGCATACAAAATGAAGGGATACTCTCAATGAAGAGTGATTAAGAGTGTTATGTTTCCAGCATTCTAGAATAAAACAACATTGTTCACTACTCATAAGTGTTAACATGAAAGAGAAAGAATATTTCAGTTAATCAGTCAAAAGATCTTATGAGCATATGAAGGAACAACTTTTGGGAAGGCTTTGTTTTACATTTTGGAAAGTATCAATGCGTTAAGCAACAACAAGTTATCTTTGCTTGTTCTTTGGGTGATCACAGCCTTCAAATGATGGGGTAATTAATGGAGAGATGTGCTTAATATGTTTCTTTAAGACTTAAATGTATCACTTTATTTGCAAACTACTACAGTGATCAGGTGTTTCTTTTATTCCTAGATAGAGATCAGGTATTTCTTTTTTTTTTTTTGCTTTTTTGAATTCTATTGAGAAAATTAATGATTCTTCTCAGGTACATATTAACTAAAAATACTCAGTAAGGATTGTACTCAAATCTAGGACTCCGTGGACCACTTGGAAGCATTTTTGGCAGCCTTTGTCCTACTTTAAACCATCGCCTCTTGTTCTTGCTGGACAGTTACATTGATGACCCACGTATGCATTCTAAGAAGTAGCTTCTGAGATATATTAAAGAAAGAAAAATTACTTTTCATCTTTAGGTTGGATGGTATTGACCATCCAACCTTTCTTTAAAATATCTTGCTTATACTTTTGTATCACAGTGATTAATTGCCCCTTCATCATCATAATCATCACTTATTTTTAGTTGATTTATTTTGGCATAAAAACAGATTAAGAAGATATAATGGTTGGAAGTTGTGCATCACTTGAAGAAATGTATAACGAGAAAGATTCTATTAATGATCCAATAAAAGCTAGTGACGATTTGAATAATTACAATGGTGGAACAGAATAAATGAGCCAACAAAACTACATACCAGAAGTTGGGAAAGAGTTTGAATCAGAAGAAGATGCTGAACTTTTTTTTATATTGAGTATGCTAAAGTGATGGGCTTTAGTATAAGAAAAAGTAAAGTCCATAGAAAGTTTGGTGTGATTGTTGATAGAATTTTTTGTTGTCGTCGAGAAGGAAAGTGTGGAAAAGATAAACGCGATCAAAAGATCAAAAAAAGCCGTGCAGAAACAAGGGTTGAATGTTGTAGTGACCCTAACCCGTCAATAATATATATTATTAATTCGAGTTATCTTAAACAAGATAATCTTTAAGGATGAACCAATAGTGGTGTTCCAGAATTAATTAGTAATTTACTATGATCCATAGTGTTTAATTATGAGCTAGTCACAACCTTGGGTTAATAATTAGAATAGGGGTCATAATGTAAATAGGTTTATTATGGGGTGAACTTAGGAATTATTAGAACATTGACTCAAATTCAAACGCACAACCGTGCGCTGAATTGGTCTAATCCACGTGGCCTTGTATGTGGGTTAGTGGGGAGAGAAGTGGGGAGCGGGAGCTAACTCCCTATATCTTTAACTCCCATTCGTTTGATCATTCACAATGCAAAAGGTTGTGCTTGAGAGTTAAGAACAGACTGAGAAATTGAGAGACTAAGGAAAGATGAAGAGAGGAGAAGAAAAGAAGAGACGGAGAGAAGAAAGGCTATGACTAGATCTTGGATTAGAAGAGGCGAAGAAGATGGTAGAAACATAACACGACGACTTCGGATCAGGCATAGGATGTTAGTTCCTTACTCTGTATAGTTTTCATGGAATAATATGTTCGCTTTCTATTTGGATTGTTCATATATATATATATATATGTGTGTGTGTGTGTGTGTGTGTGTACATGATTCGTAGGCGTGATTCCTTGAATGCATGATGAATTAACTAAATTCTTGATGATCATGTGTATAAGTAGTAAAATAATGTGTTGTATGATTTTGCATGCTCAATATGGCTATTTAGATGTTAACTGATCATTAGAGATGAATAGGTTTGGTATTGGGATCAAATGATATATTTCTGAAATCTTGGAAATTGTACAGACCTGAACGATTGATTAAAGAACCTATCTAAACATTTTTCATAATTTATTTATATTTTATTATGATTCCCCTGTTTGTTAGGAACACAACAAAACAAGTTTGAGGTATTTCCGATAAGAATTTAGAAAGTTATGACCACAATACCGACTGTACGTCGAAGCTGGAAAAAAAAACCAGATTGGAGTTTGTCTGTAGGCGTTGGTACACCGACAAGCCTATTGACCAAGACCATTTTGGATGATCGGTAGGCATAGGTACACCGACCAGCCTATCGATGAACTGATAACTGGGTTATGACATTTTGTCAGTAGGCGTCGATACACCGACAAGCCTACCGACAGGGGGCTACTGTAGTGCATCGGTAGGTGTTGATACACCGACCAACCTACCGATGGAGTGTGATTAGGGAGACCGTAGTGCATCGGTAGGCATCGGTACACAGACCAACGTACTGATGGAGTATATTTGAAAAGACCTTGTTGGTCGATAGGCGTCGGTACACCGACAAGCCTACCAACAGGAGGTCACTGTAGCAGTTCGGTAGGTGTCGGTACACCGACCACCCTACCGATGGAGACTTAGACTATCAAACCTTAGTTGATCAGTAGGAATCGGTACACCGATAAGCCTACCGATGGAACCTGTTGTGGTAATTTTGAGACGGGATTTGGATTTGGTGTTTGGAGTATAGTATGCACGGAATAAAGGAGGGCTATTTGGTTATGAACCACCTGCAGAAACCAAGGTTGGAAGGTTGGACACACTCAAACCAATTGATCAGAACTTATACTTGTGGATAAGATGCTTATGACAGTCTCCAGCAGATTATACGTGTGTGGGCGCGCGGATAGTTTCTGATGGGAACTATCATGGGGATCCAAAGTTGATAGACCTATACTGATTATGGTAGTCGTATTGTTATTACCTGTGGAAGGGATACTAGTGATGGCATCCAACGGATTGTTCCTGTGTATGGGGGCATGAGCAGTTTCCGAATGAGGTTATCACCAGCAATCTCACTATGTGTGGAAAGGATACCTGTGATGGCGTCCGGAGGACTGTTCGTGTGTATGAGCGCACGGGCAATTTCCAAAGGATCTCATCACCAGAATTCCTATTGATTGGGATACTTCAGATTGAGACGTGGAACTTGTTGTTGTGGGTAATCGTCTTGGATAAAGACGTCCCTAAGTTAAATCCCTAAATGCAAGTGGGTAACCGTCCTCATAAAAGGCCTCCCTAGGTTAAATCCCTAAATGCAAGTGGGTAACCATCCTCTTAGAAGGCCTCCCTGGGTGTTAATCCCTAAATGCAAGAAATAGCTTCGAGATTTGAGCCTCGTAGGTTGCGAATCCTACAAAACCACATTGTACATGTGGGATATTCGAATTGACCGTAAGGTCGTGGAAATGGGTTATTAGTGGAGTTTACTTGACCATAATGGTCGTGGAACGGGGTGTTGATGGAGCTTGTTTGGTTGGACCAGCTGATTACCGGATAGTGGAGAGCTTCCTTGTATATACATGATTGGCATTGTGGAATTCTCACGATTGACATGACTTGGTTAATATGTTAGGTTTATTGTTATTGTCTTATGCCATGATTTTATATGTTTTATGAGTGATATCGACTGTTCAGTTATACAATATGATTTTGTGATGTGTATCATGAAGTTGTTGTTAAATTATTTTGGATTGTGGGACTAATGGTGTTCCATGAGGATGGATGACAGAGTTGGTTCTTATATGGGAATTCCAAGCTCACTACAACCTTTCATGTTGCAGGTAGGCCTGTCAACGGGTCGAATTCAGACCGAATTGCAACTGATCCGAGTTCGATCTGATAGTGAAATCCGAAAATCCGAATCCGATTAGAAATCCGACGGATTATGAAATAGGTGATCCGAATTCGATCCGATAGTGAAATCGGAATATCCGAATCCGATCTGATCCGATCACCTGTAAATTGTATATTTATATATATCTCTAATCTAAATATGCAATCGAGAATTGGTGGGTGGTAAGTGTAATATCCCGAGTTCGGATTATTGAATTAATTACGCTTAATGACATAATTAATTCAGATAATTATGATCATCTT
>JAUPMG010017231.1:0-15337 GCA_031762675.1 Pachysandra terminalis
TGTGTCCTCTAGGTTGAAACCCCTAGAAACTATGTTGCACGCATAGAATAATCTACTATTTCGTATATGGGATGGATTTGGGTGAGCATCCTCGGGTAGTATGATTGGATCATGTGGGAACATACGATATTGGCATATTGAACAACACCCCCCTTTACACTTGCACTGAGCACCTACATATTATCTGTTGATATCATTTTGAGTGCCTAGTGTATTACACAATAGACCTAATCATCATATAGAATTAGGCATGCATACATTGAGACACAAACCTTTGTTTCAATACCAAGTGAGGTTAGGAGAAAACAATACTTTGTGTGATATCTGTTGAATTACACTCTATCACCTTATGCACAGATGCATATTGGATCACATCAGAGATTTATCATATTAGTTATATATTATTATTTGGTTTTCTCATAATGTTGGGGTATGAGTAAATACCTTTTATTGAAGGATTACTCATCCGGGCTTTCCAACTTATGTATGTTGATTTATACTTTTCAGGTCTTGGACCTTGGTCACGAAGAGAGAGCCTAGGATAGGATATAGATAACTTAATCTATTGGTAGAATTGTACTAGATTAAACTCTCTTTTAATAATCTTGTAATAGATTAGTTTATTTTATTTCAGTTACTTATATCTTACCAGAATAGTTAATTTCTTCCGTTTATGCTGTGATTACTATTTTGCCACTCCCAGAGATATGGGGTGAGAGTTACAAATTTGACCTAAAATTCTCAAAATTTGGGATTTTTGGTTTAGTTCTTAACAGAAAACTAGCCCAAGTCCATCCTCATCATACCTCATCCTACAACATGAAAAATAGAGTGAGCTTGGAATGCCCAGTAAGTGACATATCTGTCACCTATCCTCATGGAACTTCATTATTCCAAAACCAAATATAGCGACAGTGTGATACAGTTAATAGAGAGAAATACGATAGTAAATATCACATCATGACCCAAATCTTAGCATTTTATCCACATCGTTACATGACTACTAAAAATAGCAAGTCTAAAGGAAAAATATTAAGAAGTGATGAAAACATAGAAAATGATGAGATCAGTAAATGCTAATGCAAGAATGATGATCGAATACAAGTAATGCAAGACACACAGTATGAATGCTAACTAATGCAATTCCTATCCTGGTGATCTTCCAGTTCCAAGTTACCTTGGCATCCACTTTACTATAGCTGGACGACACTCTCTTATCAAGTAATAACAATTACAGAGCATCCTTTTTAATACGGCAAGATACTACTCTCTTACATCCCATGTATACATCATGGTTTTGTAGGACTTTCAACCTACGGGGCTCAATTCCCCTATCTATTGTTCATATTTGTTCCTCATGCATACTAATATGTGGATGGCTCACCCATGAACTCTTCACCATAATTCATGCACATTTCCCACAACATACCACATGCTCACCTCTGATAATGCATTTACTCACTTAACACTCATACCAACATAGCATACATGTAACCATTAATTTAGGATTTCTACGATAACCCCCTTCAGAAACTATCTGTGAGCCCATATAATAATCTGCCGGAAACCATCATAAGTATCCTAGCCACAAGTCCATAGGACTTTCAGTGTTAATACCCTTCAGAAGCTACCTGTGTGCCTATACACACGAATAATCTGTCGGATACCATCACGGCTATCCTTTCCACAAGTACATAGAATTTCCAAATCAAAATTACCAACTAATAGATAACACTAGTATGCGAATCACACTAAATCAGTCACAAACCTAGTATAATGTAGTGACCTTAACATGTAAATAAAATATATTAATTAATTAGAGATTAATTAAACAAGATGATTAATGATGATGAATCAATAGTGATGTTGTAAGAATTGATTAGTAATTTTATAGTAATTATTAGTGTGGTTTAATAGGTTTATTGGACTATAGGAGTGTAATTGAAAGATAAATAGAAAACTCAGGGGTCATTGTGTAATTAAATCTAATATGGGGTAAACATATTTACTTAGGAACCTTGCTCAAATTTCAATTGCACAACCGTGCGTTTGAACGAGTCAAACAGATGTGGCAGTACGTGTGAGAGTAGGGAGAGAATCTAGGGAGTTAGCTCCCTATATCTCTGTAACAACACGAAAAACTGAAATAGAAAATTCTTTTTTTATATAAGGGTATAACAATAATTTAATAAGATAAGCTATAAACACTTATGTAATAAACTATGTACTTAACTTAATCTATATTATCATATTAAGACCTTATATAATTAAGTGTTGGGCTTATTTAATTAAGTCTTGGGCTTAATTAAATAGTATTGGGCTTAACTAATGAGTCTTAGGCTTAATTAAAAAGAACTGGGCTTATAAACCTTGACTAGGCTTAATTGATTAAGTAAGGATCTTAATCAATTAATTATATTAATGGTATTAAGGCCCAAAACCCACAACTTAAACTTAAAACATAATTCATCCCGTTTTTAATAAAAAGCCTTCTAGAAAACTTGAGTTAGAAAGTGACTAGGACTTCCAAACAGCTTAAAAATGAAGCCTATTGGTTGTGTTAGGATTCCACATTAGATAAGATAATAAAAGACTAGTTTAAGTAAGACTAGGACACTAAATAAGGATATTCTAGATTCTAATTAGAATGTGACTTAGAAATTAAAAGAAGATAAATACCAAATTATCTATAAATAAGAACTTAGATCTAAAGGCCATGATTTAAATAACTATATTATACGACTAGGATTAAATAAGATAATTAGGGGATTCATCCTAAACTAATAAGGAAGATAGATTAGATAATAATTAGAATACATTAATCTAATCTAAAGGAAAACAAACCTTAATCAATCCTAAGCTAAATAGGATAAGACTAGATAAGGTAATCCAATTAAGATAAGTAAAATCAATGGTTAAGATTTCGTAGGACATCTAAGATTAATCTAACAGTTAAGATTAAAGATGAAGACTTAAAATCTGATTAGGATTAAAGTAGGATAACACCAATAGATAACTCATACTATATCTAGAACACTTTAATCGAAGGGCTGTAATTAAACTAATCTAATCTAAAGGCTATTAATCAAGAGACAACTCCTAAATTAAATATGACTCTAGATTAACTAAGGGACACATCAGAAATCTATGTAACACTAGAGGGGACGTGTGAATCTTCATTTTAAGAGAGAGAGAGAGAGAGAGAGAGAGAGAGAGAGTGGAAGATAGTTAGAGCTAAGAGCTTGGAGAAGAAGAACAGTTCAGATTCGAACTGAGAAGAAGAGGAAGAAGATCCAAAGAAGATCAGCCGAGGTAAGTAATTCAATTATTTCTTATTTTGGATTTGGATTTAGGTGAGATGCCATATTCAGTGAATATGACATAGCACTTTAATTCAAACTCAAGAACATGTTGATTTTATTTAAAAACTTATACTTTTCAAGCATGATCATCCTATTGGAGGTAAGTTGGTATTTTGATTGGGTTAGATTCGGAATGTGATTTTATTATGAGTCTTTGTTGATGATTTCTTCTAAAAACAATTTTAATTACAAAATAATGGAGGTTTGTTGTTTTCTGGGCAAACCGACAGACTGCCGGTGTACTGGTGTGTCAGTTAGCCTATCGGTTTACCCAGGTGGGATCCGGTAGACCAACCGACATGCCGGTTATCCATCCGGACACCCTGTATGTTGTTTAAGTCTTGCCTTGCCCACCGATAGATCAATCGATGTGCCGGTTAGTTTGCCGGTGGACATATTGTATGTATTTGTGAAAATTGGTTTGTGCCTAGCCCACCGGTGGCCAACCGGCGTACTGGTTAGCCTGCCGGTGGCACAGATTGTCTGCATACTTGATATTTGGTCCCTGCCTAGCCTACCTGTAGGATTAAAGTTTTCATGTTGCTTGTTTCTAGTCTCTTCCTAGGCTGTCGGCAGACCAACCGGCGTGCCGGCTAGCCTGCCGACTAGCCCAGGTTTGCTAAGTTGTTTGTGTTACCTATTTGTTTGGACTTTGATTCATCCTAGTAATTGTATGATGATTGTAAATGACTTCAAGATATGATTGGATGATTATTATGATTGATTGATGCATCCTTATATTTTATCATATTTTATGCATGATTTGACTTGAATTGAATATTTTGAGGCATATACCATGTTATATGAATTCATATTGATTAATTAGTCCTATTCCACTACTGTACACCAATTATATATTTAGTTAGTGTGCACCATCACTACACACGCACAACATAGCCTGATTGCATTAATGACCATATTCTGGTCATGTGCTTGACCATACCATCAGACCTTCACATTAGATGAAGGTATTGATTTAACTGAGATTAGTTATGATTCTAATATCATCCTATGGTGAGGATTATTTTGGTTGAGGGATTTGGCCATCCCAATATTACCCCATTCTTCTCATCTCGATAGCGTATTATTATACGTAACAGATGCTGAGAGAAATTCTGTTGGCATTCGCTTAATGTAAGACTCACTGGGTTTAGTCCTATTTATGGATGCCTTGGATTTTTGCATTGCCCTGACCGAAAATAAGTGGGGGAATTGTGCCCTCTTAGTTGAAACCCCTTAAAACTATAATGTGCACATAGAATATCTTACTGAGAGTGGCCCTGTATGGGGGGGAGGGGGCAGTTCGAGAAGACGTTTTGCTCAATAATTGATTGGTCTAGTGTGGGGGTTACATAATTCAAATTCTAAACAGCATGCATAATTGCACAACATATATATTTGCATGGATCAGATTTGGTGATCAACGCTTTCATTGTTGCATGAGCATGCATTGCATTCATTAATAACTGAACCTGCATTCATATTTCATGCATTACAATTGTATATCATGTTTATCACATCATTACATGTATTCTGTTTTAGACTATGGTTTATCATTAGAGAGTGGTTTTGACCCTATTCCAATCTAAAATACTGTTTAATTGATTTATTTACTGAGCTAAGTGTAGCTAACGCCTTTGAGCAAACATTTCAGGATCTTTAGTTAGTAGACTGCAGAATCATGGAGATCAAGGTGGAGACAATGACCAAGATGAAGATAATAGATATCATTCGGATTTATTCGTCTATTTTAATAGATCATGTATTAGGGATTATTTACTTGGTTGTTTTTGTAATAAGTTAGTTAGTAGGGATTTATTTTAAAACATGAGAATAGGTTAATTCTTTATTTATTTTCGTTGTGTTTGACTCGATTGTTTTGGATGCAATTGACTTAGTAATTATTTGATTAATTTTAGTAAAAATAATTTCTTTAAGCTTTATTAATTTAATTGGTTTGGCTCTTATTACTTTCCATTCCCATAGGGATATGGGGTGAGAGTCGCGGTTTAAACCTAAGGGATTCTCACGTGAATTTCCTTTAAGTTTGGGTCGTGACAAAAGTGGTATCAGAGCCTAAGTGTTTTGTGAGCTTAAGTTTTCTGACCCTGATACCAAAAGTGGTGTCAGTGTTTAAGTTTTCATATTTTTAAATCAAATTTCAAAAGTTTTTGATTGCCGATGTTTTTAAAGTTTTCAAGGTGCCGATATTTCAAAGTTTCTGTGTTGTGTGAAATACTAATAAAACTGGGTTTTTAGTTATGATAAAGAATCGAATGTTGTCTTCTCTTTCTACTGGTACTTAATTGATTAAAAATGGCCGAAAGAGATAGTACGAATACGAGTACAGTAGCAACAAGAGATGATGACAGTCAGAACCTACAACTTAGTGGGATTTTACAAGAATGGGACAGATAGCATCTATGATACGACAGCAACAAGCACTAGTACGGGTAATGCTTCAACAACCTGAAACATCAAGGAATATGAAGAAGGAAATGAAACCTAGAACCTATCAAGCCAGTTTACTGAAGGCTCGAAAGACACAAAAGCAAGGGAATACTCCAAGAATTGCTTCAAACCGGAAGTATTACAAGTGTGAGAATTATGGACATCATCAAGGTGATTGTCAGTCTCCAAAGATCGACAGCAAAACTCATCACAAGAATCAAGGAACACTCAAAGCAAGGGTAGGATACGATGTTCCAACTGCGGAAGAAAGGGACATTGCTGAGAAGATATTCGGTTACCAAACAAACGATAGCAGCAAACTCAAGAAGCAAAAGCCTACACCATCGAACAGCAACAAGACAATGACATTAAGGTACTATTTGATTTCAGCAAAGGTTGATTGGTTGGCAAAACATATAAGAGGTAAGTATTTTAACTTTTCTCAATCGGGGATTATCGGAATTGTCTTAAGGGGAATATAATGTAATAACTGGAAACTTTTATAAGGATTCATTAAAATAGGAGTTAATTTAAGATTTTAGTAGTTAGCTACAGATTAACTTTCACTGTTTGTGATTGGTGGGTTGCACTATGGGAAACTAAAGTGCTTCACACACAATCATAACTCTTTAAGTTGTAATGTGTGGCCAGTCCTGATAGGTATTAATTAATTCATTAATAAAGGTTCATAAATTATTTAAAATATTAGAATAAAGTATTAATTAATCAATAAATACTGAAATTTACTATTTAAAATAAATTATTTAAATCAATATACTTGTTGATATTTTTATCCTTAACAAGTGAAACCTAATATCAGAATTAATATTCTCTAAACTAATTTAGTAATTTTGAGTATAAAACATAACATAAGTTTCTTACATTCCATAAACTAAAGTAGAGGCAATGTACCTTAATAATATAAAGTATAAAGTATTTACATACTATAAATTTACAAACTTGACTCTTTATACTTAAACATGTAACGTATTTGTATTAAATTCTGTTTATATTAATTATCTTAATATAATCATAATCCTAAGAGTATTAAAATAGTAACCACATATATTGATTTAAAAATAGTTACTATTTTAAGAAGTTTTTCTTATAAGTATTAAGATAGAATTTATAAAATTGTTAATAAAATATGATTTATCGAATTATATAAATAAATATAGTTTGTTATTAACTAGAATTTAATAAGTATTGTTAAATTTGAATGTGCATGATCATTAGGTTGACCAAATCACCATACACAAAGCCCTAGGATGGTTCGATAAATAATTCCTGAAATTTCCATGACCTGAACCATTTTGCCTTGAACTGGCAGACCAACCGGTGTATTGGTTAGCTTGCCAGATGATAACTCCCTGACTTGGGCACAGACAGGCTTCTGCCTAGCCTATCGGTGCCTACCGGTAGAGTTTCACCACCCTACCGGTGTGTCGACACCTTACCGGGTAACACCCTTCTCACATTAGACATCCAGCCCAACCAGTGTGCCGGGACCTTGCCGGTACCCTGCCAGTTGAGCCAAAACCCTATCGTACACTGTAGTTGACCTACCGGTGTACTGAAACTCTGCTGGTATCCTGCTGGGTAGCTACAGTGAACCTAAATCAATGTTATAAAAACTCTAAAAACAGTTTTTTGATAACCTAACCAATTTTAGGACTTCTTATACCCTAGAATTGACGCTCTTGTACAAAATATGAACATACATGGTAATTATTTTAGGAAACTTCCTTCTAAGTGTTAAGATAAGAATTTATAAAAAAATTCATAAATATAATAATAAGTATACTATTCAAAATTTTAACTATAAATATGATTACTCAAACTATTAAAATAAAATTTTAAACTACTAATTATAATGGTTATCATTAAACCTTTAAAAGTAACTTTCAAATTATGTTAATTAAATATATTTTATTATGAAGTAGTCTTTTCTTAAATCTTTCAATAATACTTGCTAATAAAATATATTTATATTAATAACAGTAGAATAGTTGTAGATCATTTTTTTGTGAGAAAATTTATTGTTTTATAGATTACATCTATAGGTTTTCTAATAACTTTAGATTTATATATATATATGTGTGTGTGTGTGTGTGTGTGTGTGTGTGTGTGTGTGTGTGTGTGTGTGTGTGTGTGTGTGTGTATAATTATATATTAGTTTATGATTAATAAACTCACTTCCATTGAAGTTTTGTAAAGCCTTCTAGAAAGAATTATATTTAAAAATTGTTTTATTATAACAAATAATCTAATTATTATTAAGAAATCTTAATAGAAGAATAAAATATATATTTTCCAAATACTGTTAAGTCTTTAAAAAGAGTTATGATTATACTAATAATAATTATATATAAAACTTGTTATTATAATAAATAATGTATATAATGAATTCTGAAAAATAATTTTCTTATTATATACAACGCTACTTTTTTGTTATGATTTCTATAAGTTTAAAAACGATACAATCCACTTTAATAATAATATCAGTGTAACTGTATTTTGAAACTAATAAATTAACAACACATAAGTACTTTAATTTCGAGGATGAAATTCATTTAAGGAGGATAGAGTACCTACACGAAAAACTGAAATAGGAAATTCTTTTTTATATAAGGGTATAATAGTAATTTAATAAGATAAGCTATAAACACTTATATAATAAACTATGTACTTAACTTAATCTATATTATTATATTAAGACCTTATATAAACACACATAATAACCTATTATAATGTTTACGGCTTATATAATTAAGTGTTTGAGCTTATTTAATTAAGTCTTGGGCTTAATTAAATAGTATTGGGCTTAACTAATGAGTCTTGGGCTCAATTAAAAAGAACTGGGCTTATAAACCTTAATTGGGTTTAAGTGATTAAGTAAGGATCTTAATTAATTAATTATCTTAATGGGCTTATGGCCCAAAACCCAGAACTTAAACTTAAAACATAATTAATCCCGTTTTTAATAAAACCCTTCTAGAACACTTGAGTTAGAAAGTGACTAGGACTTCCAAACAACTTAAAAATGAAGCCTATTGGTTGTGTTAGGATTCCACATTAAATAAGATAATAAAAGACTAGTTTAAGTAAAACTAGGATACTAAATAAGGATAATCTAGATTGTAATTTGAATGGGACTTAGAAATTAAAAGAAGATAAATACCAAATTATCTATAAGTAAGAACTTAGATCTAAGGGCCATGATTTAAATAACTATATTAAACGACTAGGATTAAATAAGATAATTAAGGGATTAATCCTAAACTAATAAGGAAGTTAGATTAGATAATAATTAGAATACATTTTTCTAATATAAAGGAAAATAAACTTTAATCAATCCTAAGCTAAATAGAATAAGACTAGATAAGTTAATCCAATTAAGATAACTAAAATCAATGGTTAAGATTTTGTAGGAACATCTAAGATTAATCTAATAGTTAAGATTGAAGATAAAGACCTAAAATCTGATTAGGATTAAAGTAGGATAACACCAATAGTTAACTCATACTATATCTAGAACAGTTTAATCCAAGGGCTATAAACTAATCTAATCTAAAGGCTATTAATCAAGACACAATTTCTAAACTAAGTATGACTCTAGATTAACTATGGGAAACATCAGAAATCTATGTAATACTAGAGGGGACGTGTGAATCTTCATTCTAAGAGAGAGAGAAAGTGTGTGTGGAAGATAGCTGAAGCTAAGAGCTTGGAGAAGAAGAACAGTTCAAATTCGAACTGAGAAGAAGATGAAGAAGATCCGAAGAAGATCAGCTGAGGTAAGTAATTCAATTATTCCTTATTTTAGATTTGGATTTTGGTGAGATGCCATATTCAGTGAATATGACATTGCACTTTAATTCAAACTCAAGAACATGTTGATTTTATTTAAAAACTTTTACTTTTTAAGCATGATCATCCTATTGGAGATAAGTTGGTATTTTGATTCATATTTTGATTGAGTTAGATTCGGAATGTGATTTTATTATGAGTCTTTGTTGATGATTTATTCTAAAAGCAATTTTAAATACAAAATAATGGAGGTTTGCAGTTTTCTGGGCAAATCGGCAGACTGCCGGTGTGCCGGTTAGCCTGTCGGTTCACCCAGGTGGGATCCGGTAGAACATTCGGTGTGCCAGTTAGCCTGCCGGACATCATGTATGTTGTTTGAGTCTTGCCTAACCCACCGGTAGACCAACCGGTGTGCCGGTTAGTCTGTTGGTGGACATATTGTATGTATTTGTGAAAATTGGTTTCTGCCTAGCCCACCAGTGGCCAACCGGCGTGCCGGTTAGCCTACCGGTGGCAAAGATTGTTTGCATATTTGATATTTGGTCCCTGGCTAGCCTGCCGGGAGCCAAACGGGGTGCCGGTTAGCCTACCGGTAGGATTAAATTTTGCATGTTGCTTGTTTCCATTCTCTGCCTAGGCTGCTGGCACACCAACCGGCGTGCCGGACAACCCGGGTTTGCTGGGTTGTATGTGTTACCAATTTTTTTGGAGTTTGATTCATCTTAGTCAATTGTGTGATGATTGTAAATGACTTCAAGACATGATTGGATGATTATTATGATTGGTTGATGCATCCTTATATTTTATCATATATTATGCATGATTTGACTTGAATTGAATATTTTGAGGCATATACCATGTTATATGAATTCATATTGATTACTTAGTCTTATTTCACTACTGTACACCAATTATATGTTTAGTCAGTGTGCACCATCACTACACATGCACAACGTAGCCTGATTGCATTAATGACCATATTCTGGTCATGTGCTTGACCATACCATCAGACATTCACATCAGTTGAAGGTACCGATTTAACTGAGATTATGTATGATATTAATATCATACTATGGTGAGGAAGTTCCAAATGGACTGATTATTTTGGTTGAGGGATTTGGCCGTCCCAATATTACCCCATTGTTCTCATCTTGATAGCGTATTATTATACGTAACAGATGACAAGTGAAATTCTGTTGGCATTTGCTTTATGTAAGACTCATTGAGGTTAGTCTTATTTATGGATGCCTTGGATTTTTTGCATTGCCCTAACCGAAAATAAGTGGGGGGAATTGTGCTCTCTTGGTCGAAACCCCCTAAAACTATGATGCGCACATAGAATAATATCTTACTGAGAGTGGCCCTGTATGGGGGGGACGGTTCGA
Source organism: Pachysandra terminalis (assembly GCA_031762675.1). Classification (NCBI taxonomy): domain Eukaryota; kingdom Viridiplantae; phylum Streptophyta; class Magnoliopsida; order Buxales; family Buxaceae; genus Pachysandra; species Pachysandra terminalis. Next base: position 11,009 of record JAUPMG010017231.1, read on the forward strand.
TAAGACGTCTTGCTCAGTAATTGATTGGTCTAGTGTGGGGGTTACATAATTCAAATTCTAAACAACATGCATAATTGCACAACATATATATTTGCATGGATCACACTTGGTAATCAACCCTTTTATTGTTGCATGAGAATGCATTGCATTCATTAATAACTAAACTTGCATTCATATTTCATTGCATTACAAGTGTTTATCACGTTTATCACATCATTACTTGTATTCTGTTTTAGACTATGGATTATCGAAGAGTGGCTTTGACCCTATTCCAATCAAAATACTATTTAATTGATTTATTTATTGAGCTAAGTGTAGTTGACACCTTTGAGCAAAAATTTCAGGATCTTTAGTTAGTAGACTGCAGAATCATGGAGATCAAGGTGGATACTACGACCAAGATTTTATTTGTCTATTTTAATACATGTATTAGGGATTATTTACTTGGTTTTTGTGTAATAAGTTAGTTAGTAGGGATTTGTTTTAAAACATGAGAATAGGTTAATTCTTTATTTATTTTTTGTTGTATTTTACTTGATTGTTTTGGATGTAATATTCTTAGTAATTATTTGATTAATTTCAGTAAAAGTAATTCATTTAAACTTTATTAATTTAATTGATTTGACTCTTATTACTTACCACTCACATAAGGATATGGGGTGAGAGTCGCAATTTTAACCTAAGAGATTTTCACTTGAATTTTCTTTAAGTTTTGGTCATGACAATTTCTAACTTCCCCATCGTGCTTGTGTTTGAGACTGAGAGAATAGAGAAAAGAAAAGGAAGAAGAAGGGAGACTGAGGATTATCAGTTCAAATCGGTTAGGCAAATCCATGTAAGTTATTTACTCTGTATAATTCTAATGGAATAGCATATTCGTTTTTCAGTTTGGATTGTTCATACATCTAGTTGATAGGTTGTTTTTCTCGAAAACATAATGACTGAACTAAGTTGGATAATCCATATCTTAATGGGTTGTATTTTTGCTTGATTATGTATGATAGGGTGCTACCCATGTTCTGACGTGAATCTTGGATTGATTATTAAGGATTTCCTTTGAAACATTGTTGGTTAATGGTCATTAGATTTTTATGGATTGCTTAGAATAAGAGATTAGACAATTTGAAGAATATTATTTTGATGGATTGTTAGATACGAGATAGGATGAGCTAGCTAATGAATACTTCAAAAACATGATGGTGTACTGGATGTATGAGATGTTAAAGTATTGAATGACCGATTCAATAAAGTGTCAATGAATATTTTAATGGCTATTGATTTCATTTAAGATGACGCATGAGAAGTTCTGGCTCAGGAAACATGTTGGATGCGTTTATTAGTTTAATACATGCCTTGGTTTTAGTTGATTTCAAGAATTGGAGTGTCAGAAGAATATAGAAGATTTTTATAATTTGCATCTATCGGTAGCACCCGTGTAACGGTGAAGCTATCGACATGGACCTAACTTTAGACATTTACCTGATCGGTAGGCACCGGTGTACCGCCAAGCCTATTGACAGAGACTAATTTTCACAAACCATAGATGATTGGTAGGTGTTGGTATACCGACAAGCTTAACGACAGGGGATCATTGTAGTTCATCGGTAGACATCGGTACACCGATCACTCTACCGATGGAGTATGTTAAAAAGACCACAGCGATTGGTAGGCATCGGTACACCGACAAGCTTACCGATATAATATTACCGTAGCGCTTCGTTAGGGTTCGGTACACCGACCAACTTATCGATGGAGTAAGCTTAATGAGACCATAGTTGGTCGGTAGGCATAAATACACCGACCACACCATCGATAGAGAACCACTGACATGCATTGGTAGGCATCGGTACACCGATCATCCTACCGACAGGAACCATATATTATTGACTTAGAGTGTGTCGGTAGGCGTCGGTGCACCGACGGGCCTACCGATAGGGAACTACTGTAGCTTCTCAGTAGGCGTCGGTACACCGACGGATCTACCGATGGAGAACTTATACCTTGTTGGATCTTGTTGGTTGGTAGGCGTCGGTACACCGATAGGCCTATTGACAGGGGGCCACTATTACTATTCGATAAGCGTCGGTACACTGACGAGCCTACCGACAATATAGGATATTATGGACATGAGTTGATCGGTAGGTGTCGGTACACGAACGGGCTTACCGATGGATTTGATTTTGGACAGAACTAACTGTTCTAAGTAATTTTCTTGGAAGAATTTAAGGGTTTGAATGTCAGTATTGGTTCGAACTTAATTGTGCGAATGACACGTGCTAACCTAATGAACACGCTCCTTAGATGAGTCTCTAGTTTGTAAACTATTTGTGGAATCCAAATTATAATTGAATGATTGGGCTATCGTTATGTTATGTTGCATATGATTGATTGAAATACATTGATACTTGTTGTAAGGATGCTTGTGATGGTATCCGGCAGATTGTTCGTGTGTATGGGCGCACGGGCAGCTTATGAAGGGCATTATCACCGGTGATCCTATTGATTATGAAAAAGGTTCCTGTGATGGTATCTCAAGGATTACTCGTGTATATGGGCGCATGGGCGCATGGGTAGCTTCCAAAGGATGTTATCACCGGCAATTCTAGTGGTTCTTTTGATGACTAGTCTGTCCAACCGGGCAGCGATGGAGGGGACATACGGTCTCTTGGATTATGGTTAACTGACCTTGGATGTTAATTCCCTAAAAGGTTATGATCAACTGTCCGTGGGTATTCTATTCCCTAAAAAGTTATGGTCAACTATCCTTGGGTGTTTAATTCCCTAAAAGGTTATTGGTAGCCGCCCTTGGGTGTACATTCCCTAAAAAGGTTATAAATAGCTACGAGAACTGAGCCCGGGTGGGTTGAAAGCCCTACAAAACCACGCTGTACACGAGGGAGTTGAGCTTGAGATTGTGATGGTGATTATGATGTGATCGCATATTCTAGCAGCACCAATGTAATGACATAAAACCCTTAAGAAAATTTTTCCCTTATTTTATTGTATTATTTGGCTGTTTTAATTACTATTTTATGCATAAGGTTTTGGGTTTAATTAGAGTTAGGGTGTTTCCGTAATTAAACATGTTTAATTAGTGGCCTATATGTTATTAGACCTTCTCTTTGGGGTAGCTTTGTGAAAAGCTTTTCTCCCCAACTGTTTTGAATGTACGAAGGGTGCTTTGAATCAGTCGTGGGATCGTGTACCTATTGGAGCCGTTGAGGGAAGGATAATAGGGTGACAATCCCTATACCTCTTTCCCTTGATCCCTTGTTCTCATTCATTCAAGTTTGAACTGAGAATTTGTGTTGAGAGAGAGACCGTACGTGAGTTAGAAGGAAACTGTGAAATCTGAACCCAGAATTTGTTTTCAGATTGAGGAAGAAGGAGAAGAGGAGCACCATTCAGATGTTTAACTTCATTGCTTAGCTTTACTTGAATCCAATTTCTGGTAAATAGGTTATCCGGTTACTATTTGTACTATCATATATGATGATTTGTCTGCACCATTCTTGAATGATCGTGTCGCTGGTTTTTGGCATGGAATTTACTACTCAAATCTCTGTAGAGTTATGCTACTAGTATTGGAATAAGAATGAGTTAACCATTGATATATATTTATGCTGACTTTGATTTGGTCGAATCACATGGATTACAAATTTGCATTTCAGTTTTTATGTTATGATCATGAAGTTACTGGACTGTATGTTAATTGTACCAAAATCATGATTGGTAGTTAATATGATTCGACATGAATCAATGTAAATGGTTTGGATAGAAATTTACCAAGAGTATCAAACTGTGTACGGTTAAAACCTTGGTTATAAGAACCCAGTAAAACAGAGCAGCAACAATGACTTATGTGTCACTGTCTACAGATAGTCGATCGAGCGCACCTGTTGTGCGATCGATCGCAGAGAGATCGAGTGCAGATTCGTGATCGATTGCAGTGTATTGCGATCGAGCGCAAATGCACAGAGACAGCAACCTAATGTTAGATTGCAATGAGTGTTTGGATGTCTTTTAGGTTTGGGCTTCTAATGCTTATTGATGGGATCAAGTGAAGTTTAGGGTCGAGTACCTGCAATGATCTACTTGTTGCCTTTAGCATAAACAACCTATTAGACACACTCCTCAGTTCGTCTACACTTAGGTAAGGACAAATATTGAGACCTTTAATGTAATGTCCCGAATCCGATAGACCCGAAACGGTCCATCAAAGACTAGAGACATCACCTTCATTTCCTCAAAGGAGAGTGGTGGATCACAACAGAGTAGGATTATCCTAAAATAAGCATTTAAGGGAAAACTAAACATATCATTTATTAC
>JAUPMG010017242.1:0-15337 GCA_031762675.1 Pachysandra terminalis
CATTAGTTGTTTTGGATGTAATAACTTAATTAGATTTTGATTAATTTCAGTAAAGTATATTCCTTTAAAGTTTCATTAATTCATATGGTTTGGCTCTTATTACTTTCCACTCCCATAGAGATATGGGGTGAGAGTCGCGATTTGAATCTAAGGGATTCCCACGTGAATTTCCTTTAGGTTTGGGTCGTGAAACATTAAATTATGAATTGACCTTATGCATCTCATTTCATGTAATTTGTATTTCTTGTTGTGTGAACTAGAATTATTGAGTAATGATTTGACTTCACTTAAGTCATGCTTAGCTGTGAAGTTATCTTACTTACTGGCTCGTGTAGCATGCTTTATAGCAACCACATTTCAGGTATATTAGCTGAAGATCGAAATGAAGACCGGATGAAGATGTAGCAGATGTTCATATTATTTTATGTAATGTATCAGGTTGTATAAATGTTTTATAGGAATTTTATCCTGATCATGGACTTGTAATATATCTACTTCTTTCAATTGTTTACTATTTGGATTTGAACGTACATTTCACTTTATTATTTCTCCTTTGAATTTCTTATTTATATATCATTGCGACTCTGATAATTAATCTCCTATAGACATTAGTCTTCTCTAGGATTTTTATTTAGGTTTTTACCTAAACCAATAGTAGGAATTGATTTGAAAATACTAGACTAGTATAATTTTCGCTGCTTGTATAATGAGTGACTATATCGGATATTATTTAAGAATTTTTAATATCTCATAAATTATATCTTATTTAATATCAGTTTTATTTAGCCTTTTTGGGCTAGATATCGCTTGCCACTCCCAAGCTTTGTTTGCGGTGAAGGTTACGAGATCAAATTGGGATCTCTAATGAGATTTTCGGTTTGGGTCGTGACAAAGATGCTCAGGCTTGCTCTACGGCCCTTGTCTTGCTCGTCGATATTGACGTTCTTCTAATGGTGATCAGTATGCAAGAGACTTAGTCCCCAATGGAGTCGCCAATGTTTTGTGGGTGGTTTTGTGAATAGTCACCAAAGTATAATATTACTGATCGACGAGAACCTAAATCAGCGAGTGACCGTATCCCGTCTCTAAAAGAACTAAAGAGTAAAACTGATGGACCGTCTAACACCGGTCGAACCGAGCTAAGGAAATAATGGGTCAAAGTGTTACAGATTGTCCAACCTCTAGGGCTCTAATTGAGATTATGACTGAACCTTTTGCAGGCTGCCTATGTACCCAAATAGGGATCAAGTCAGACGTAGTTCAAGGTCTAGTAATTTCGTAAGTGGTCTTCCCCTTTTGTGATTTCTCATCCCCTTTTTCATCATCTGTGAATGAGGGAAATGAGTTAGTATTTATAGCTTTTGGAAGGGAATTAACCGCAATTAGAATTCCTAAACACCGTTTCTAACGGTGGTTAAAATATTCTCTTGTGGTAGTACGCATTATGTACCCCAGTCTCCTAGGCGGACCAATCACAATTTGTTTGGATAATTATAGGTTTGCCACTGAGAAACCGTGACACGACCTATAACCCCAATACAGCCAAGTGTTGGTGAGCCTCACGACCCTTAATATGGGCGTTGGCGATCGGTAAATATTTAGCCTTGGCGTCATCGAGACTGTCTAGTCTTGACGCCATCGAGGCTATTAGTCTTAGTACTTTCAAGGTCCTCAAACCTAGTACTTTCGAGACTGTGTGACCATCTACGTCATCGAGGTTCCCTTTAGACAAAGGTAGTATTTCCTTTTACGTCTTAGAGCATCGCTCTAGACGGAGGTAGTATCACCTGCTACGTCATACAGTATCGCTCTAGACGGAGGTAGTATCACCTTCTAGTCTTAGAGCATCGCTCTAGACGGAGGTAGTATCATCATGCTGCAATGTTTGTGTCACCATCGACGTCGTCGAGAATCACTATGTACGGAGGTAGTATTGCCTATGACGTCATTAAGACTCTCTATAGACGGAGGTATTATCTCCTACGATGTCATCAAGCATCGCTCTAGACGGAGGATGTATCACCTATGACGTCATCAAGCATCGCTCTAGATGGAGGATGTATCGCCTACGACGTCATCGAGCATCGCTCTAGACGGAGGATATCCTACGACGTCATTGAGTATCGCTCTAGATGGAGGATGTATCGCCTAGGACGTCATTGAGCATCGCTCTAGACGGAGGATAGTATTGCCTATGACGTCACCGAGCATCGCTTTAGATGGAGGATAGTATTGCCTACGACGTCATCGAGCATCGCTCTAGACAGGGAGGTAGTATCGCCTATAGCAACATTGAGCATCACTCTAAACGGGGAGGTAGTATTGCCTACAATGTCATCGAGCATCGCTATAGACGGAGGATGTATCGCTTACGACATCATCGAGCATCGCCCTAGACGAAGGTAGTATCGACGTTTTACATCTTCCAGGGCTATCTATCCCTTCAGGTGTGAATTCCTATCGATGTGTCAACGTCTTACATCGTCCAGGGCTGTCTCTCCCCTCGAGTGTAAATTCATATTGATGTCTCGACATCTTACATCGTCGATGGCTGTCTCTCCCCTCAGGTGTAAATTTATATCGATGTGTTGACGTCTTACATCGTCCAGGGCTGTCTCTCCCTTTAGGTGTAAATTCATATCGACGTGTTTACTGAGACGTATCTCTTTGATGAACGTGAGGCACACCTCTAAAGCTCTCAAGAACCCGAGGGGTTGTCCCATCGCAGGTGGGTGCCCTCGAGTATGACTTGAGAAGATATCCCATCACAAGTGGGACTCTCAAGAACCCGATGGGTTGTCCCATCTCAGGTGGGCACCCTCGAGTATGAGTTGAGAAGTATTTCTGCATCGGTATCTTGCTGTAAAGGGGTCTGGCATCCCGTTATGGAGTACCTGTTGATATTAGCTTCATTGCATATTCATTGTAAGTGTTGATTATCCTGTGATTTATGTAATAAAAAGGGCCATCACGGTAGCGTACTACCTTCTCCCTATATCTATGTCTTGGTCGTATATTCCTTGAATTGGTTCCTCGAACCAACCGAGGTTCTTCCTTAGGAAGTTTCCGAGGGTTAAATCCATGGGTATCAGTGGGGATCTTGCTACGTGTCAGTTATAGTTCTGACACATGGCGGTCTGTTATTGGGCTATCTGCCCTTACCATTTTTCGTATCTACAATGTGTATGTGTGTATATATATTTTAAAGGGAAAATTGCTCATATACCCTACTTTACAGGTCAATTTACCAAATGGCATATTGACCAAGCAAAATCACCTCTCAAGTATCAAAATATTGGCATAATTTCCTTTTGGTCCTGTACAGGATATATCTGGCCTTTTTACAATAGTTGTTTTTTAAAAAAATTAAACACCTATTGTATCCTTAAGTCCTTTGCACTTGGTGTGCATCCCTTAAGCCCTTTGCACACTTGGTGTGCATCTTTGTACACTTGGTGTGAATCCCTTAAGCCTTTTGCACTTGTTGTGCATCCCTTAAGCCCTTTGCACACTTGGTGTGCATCCTTGCACACTTAGTGTGCAACCCTTGCACCACCACCATGCCATCACAACCCACCACCACTACCCCACCACCACCCACCACCATCACCACTACCCCACCACCACGCCACCACCACCCACCCCCATCACCACCTCCACCACCACCACCATTGTACACTAATGGTGGGTGATGGTGTCGTGGTGGTGGTGGTGGTGGGGTGGGTGGTGGTGCAAGGGATACACACTTATGTGTGCAAGGATGCACACTAAGTTTGTAAAGGGCTTAAGTGTAGAATAGGTATTTTTAATTTCTTAAAAAAGTAACTATTGTAAAAACGCCGGATATATCCTCTACAAAACCAAAAGGCAATTATGTGAATATTTTGATACTTGAGAGGTGATTTAGCTTCGTTAATATACCATTTGATAAATTGACTTGTAAAATAGGGTATATTAGCAATTTTTAGCACAAATCAAGATCGTTCAAATATTTTTAGTAGACGATTATTATTATTATATAGAGTATAGTATATTAACATGTATGTTTCATATTAATATATAATATAATATAAGATACAGGAATATAAATGTACAATTTTATATACAAATCGAACCAAGCTTGGATCAAGCTCGTTGCGATAATGAGCAGCTCACGAGCTTATAGAGCTCAAGCTCGGCTCATTGACAGCCCCCTAATTGCTTATATATCGGGGTAAGTGGTGACATGTCGGTTGGACTTATTTAGCTATTTGCCTAAGACCTGTCGGAACTCGTCAGCCATCAATTCCTTGTACGACCCATGATGTACATTTCGGGTGAGACAGTATTGGTATAGATTGATTGCTCAAAGGTTCAATTATATATGTATATGAACAACTCACAGACATCGATATGTCCGTAACAGCAAATATGGACCACATCAAACAACCGGTTATAACCTGCATATTCATTGTCACCAGTCAAATTCTCAAATGACCGAAACAAAGAAAACAAAACCCTTCAAGACAAAAATCTATAGGCATTGGCTCTTTTTCCTTTTTTTTGTTCTCTCAATCAATGTCCTGTTAGGTTTGGAGCATATAACTTTCTTCGGCTACTGCTTCCTTCCTTGAATGGACCAAGTCAAGAGTGCTAGGCTACCAAGAAAGCCTTCCTTAGATTGGATCAAACCAAATTGAGTCTCAAAACAAACCCTTTAGGCCACCTAACTCCCCCAGGCCCCAAGTCATCTTTTAGAACAAGCTTTACAATGAAAGAGTAAAATGCAAATAGATCAAGCTGGGAAAAATTTCTGTATGATTATGTTCATTACGTATGGAATTATTATTTTGTAATCTGCGCATATAATATGATCTGAAACAGATTTATTTCTACCATTTTCAGTTCTATCTTTTTTAACTTGTAATCTATTGTCATACTGTAAACAATGGACATGAATAATCATATCTAAGAAATTGTTTGTAGGGAAGTAGCTCTGGAATATCGATCTGAAGACATCATCAAATATGGTGAGAAAGATACTGGAAGTGTTACTAGGGAGGCTTGTGATGACACTTTGACGATGCAACCGCGGATGCCTATATTGGTTCAAGGAAGGTTGTCATGAACTTCTACCCAAGTTGTCCTAACCCAGAACTAACTGTCGGTGTCGGCCGCCACTCTGACGTGGGCACCCTAACTGTGTTACCACAAGATGGAATTGGTGGTTTATATGTGAAACGTGAAGGGGATGCCAAAAAAGAAGGAGAATGGATAGAGGTTCCACCAATCTCCGGCGCTCTGGTCATAAACGTCGGTGACATATTACAGGTAATTAGTATATGTTATATTGTACAACAAATATTGTATCAAAGTTACTGATCAGTTGGTTCATTCTTATTTGTCTTTGTTAGACACTGAGTAACGGGAGATACAAGAGTGCCGAGCACCGAGTTCGTACTACAAGTGCACAAGCGAGAGTCTCGATCCCGATATTTGCCATGCCACTGACGACGAAGAAGATCAAGCCAATGCCTCAAGTGATTGAGAAGGATGGGGTGGCTCATTACAGAGAGTTCTTGTTTAAGGACTACTTGAACAACTTCTTTGGAAATGCTCATGAAGGCAAGAATTCTCTTGAGTATGCAAAGATCATTTCCCCTTGATGCCATAAGAATAGAGAGAGTGTTCCACCATTTGAATTCTTGCTGTACTTTGACATTGGAGGAGAGTGATGTAGATCAACCGATCAAATAAGTGCTGTCAGCCTGTCAAGAGCCGAGCCGAGATTTAGCTAGCTCAGCTTAGGCTATTTAGTGTTAGTGTTTGGCTTGTATCAGGCTTGGCTCATTATATATTTATCGGCTCTTTGGCTCATGCTCTTCAGAAATTTATAAGGTTAGACTTGGCTTTGGCTCAGCCTTCCCTCGTCCAATGTTTTAATTGAGTGATTTAGTCCTAAAGCCCACGTATCAGAAGACTAAACGGCTTATAACTGGGGAAAAAAATTAAATAAATAAGAATATTTCAAATTAATTGATCTTTTACCGTACATTGAACATGATATTTGATTATGATTTGTACATCATATTATTATATGTAACAAAATATATATATATATATACTTGTGCTCAATTTACGGGTCCAAAGTTTGATCTTAAGTTCATCTCATGATAAGTCGTGCTCATGAACAAGTCAAGTTATTTCCGTCATTGACACCCCCTTCCTACAGTCTTAGGCTTCGTTAGTCGATCATTTAAGAATGGGTCTGAGGCTAAAAGTGAGTTCCAACGAATGGAATTCACTCTTAATGAGAAGCCGAGGACGGAATGGCCCATGCCATCGGAATTAGGGGTGTCACCCAACAAACCCAGTATAACTGAACCCGTTTAAAAGGATTCGGCTTCGAGTTTATGAACCGGATTCATAATCGGATTCGGTTTTGGTTCTATAAAGGATGGACCTATTAAGAATCGGGCCTACGCAGATATACCTGACGGGTACCCGTTAGGTATCGGGTCTAGAGATGGCAACGAGGTGGGTTCGGTACGGATTTTGACAACCCTATAACCCGCCCCTAAAGGAGTCTCCCTAATCCTGATGATGAGTCAATTTGAAAATTGATTTGATCCAATAATATTATGCCATCTCTCAAGGTCAATTTTGGAATTATACATTCCTTCGAAAGTTCAAGGGTTCTTCAAAATCCTACTCTTAGTGGAAGTATACCTTTCGAGGTAATATATTTCGAAACCCATTTAATTTGGGAGGATCATTTTGAAACCAGTATAAATTTTGAGGCTCAACTTGAGATGGACCTTAAATCAGTATCGTTTCGAAGGACAACCTTCGAAGTGATCAACAAGTATTCTGAGATTCTACATGAAATGGACCTCAAACCAAATATTCTGAAGCTCTACTTGAGATGGACTTCAGACCAATATTCTAAGGATCTACATAAGATGAACCTTAGACCAGCATTCCTTCGAAGGATAACCTTTGAAGTATTCTTATATTTTGAGGCCTACATGTGATGGGACCTCAAATCAATATTACTTCGAAATTCTACTTTAATTCGAAATATTATATTTCCAGAATCCATTGATCAAGAATAACTTTGATCTTATATATAAGACATTAATTACTTCATAAGAAGTAACCTAAGGTTATCCACCTCGAGATGGCCAATTCATCATCTGAAGGTTAGCCACCTCGAAATGGTCAATTCGTCATCATAAGTATTGTAATATCTCATATAATGAGGTATTCAGCTTAATGTTAGTTCGAATGAGATAGCTATTTTAGGCATTTTGAGATGAATTCTCGAAATGAACGTTTTAATATCTCGAAGTCATTGATATTCCGAATCACCTTTAAGGATAATCATATTAATGACTCGAAATTACTCTTCAAGATAGTCATTCAAAATGACTATTCGTTATCTCGAAATCAATTCTTTAGTTATTTAGTATTTTTGAATTATCTTTCGAAATCACTGTATTCCTACCTTGAAGTCACCCTTCGAGATAGTCACTTGAAATAATCATCCTGATAATTCAAAATCATAATTTTATGAATTTTATTCACTTAGGGAAACATTCCCTGACATCTAATCATTCTTCGAAGATTCTAACTTCAAAGTCATTTACTTTAAAACATATGGGAAAAATAAATATTAGACTTTCAAGAACGGAGGGCCAGAGAGATAAGTCCCATTAAGATCCTTGAAGATCTTATAGCATTTAAGGACTTGAATCGTCACAGACTAGTAATGTATAATAAATTTTATAACGTTATATTCATTACTGATCCAAACGCAAATGATATACCAGAAAGAGGGATTGGTTCCTTGGCATTTTGATATCTTCTGATAATTTGCAGAGCTTTGTCTTGAGGATCCTCTTTCTGAAATAAGTTATGTGGTGGTCTTTCTATTAATTCCTAACTGATCTGAGTTTTCTTCTCTCTTTGTTTTCAATTTCCAAAAGGAAACCTTACACTAGAATGTTCATCTCTTATTAGGCCAGTGTAAGCAAGTATTCAAATCCACTGTTATTCAAACCAATTTGCTTAATTGACATTTTAGTCATTTACCGGTTTGTGCATCACCATTTTTGGTGACTTCACTGGGAAACTTGTTTGTTTCCTATTCTTTTTTTCATACTAAGATCAGTCTAAATCTGTTCAAATGGCCCTAGAACTTCTTATCATCAATACTACTGGAACTCAAGATCCTTCTGTGGATCCTGTGATTACTGCTTCTGTACAGTTGACACACCAACTATCTCTACTATCCCATCATCATCAGTGCCTTCATCTTCGAATGCACAACCTTTTTCTGAGAATGTTGTCATGATCATGCTAGAAGTAATGGCAGTCATGCATCAAGAACTGATGGCTTTACTATCCCATCAAGCTGCAGTTGCTGCTCAAGCAACACCCCAGGTAGGTTGTATAACTCCACTTCCACTATCAATTACCACTACCAATACCCGGAGAGAGGAACCAATCAGGCTACCTTCGAAACCATTTCTTCTACTCCACCTCCACAAGAAATTTTACCATTAGCGATTTCCCAACCAACTGTTATGGCATCTTTACCATCTTCTATTCCTCATTTTACTACAATCGAGGAGGTAGAAACATTACTGAAGAAGTCACAAACTCGATATCCTGATTGGATCAACAATGACTACCGCCCACCATATCCTGTTTCTTTACTGAAGAAACCTTATCCCAAAGATTACACATGTAGTGAACCTAACCCAAAAATTTATATAATAAATTAACTTATGGATAATTAAATAAATTAAATAAGTAGAAATGGAAATCTGAATTTAAGTCAAGTGTTTTATGCCTCTAATTAATGTAGAAACTGAGATTATTTGACTTAGAAGGAATCATAATCATTAGCATAACTTAATAATATTATGTGTTCAGATTTGTATGAGAATTATGATGATAAGATGTGCTGAATTTATGATAATTGTAATTAAGTGTTGGGGTCAGATTATAATTAGGAAGAACTCTGGGTAGTATGGGTAATTAAGTGAACTTAAGTTGGGATTGGTTAGACTTGGTCGTATGGACCAATACTTAATGTAAGGTTAGTTGAGTAATTCAGATTTGAATTAGTTAAATTAGAAGGAGGGATAGCGTTTCTATTTAGTAGCAGTTTAGTTTCCTTATCTATACGTATGAGATAGGAGAGAATAAGGAAGGTAATTTGAATTCAAAAGGTAGTTAAGTAGGATTTAGAGAGGTGCGTGGGATCTAAAAAGGAGATTTGAAGAAGAAGATTAGGAAGGTGCGTGTACTAGAAGAAGAGAGTTTAGGGTTTTGGGTTGGAGAGAAAAAGAGAAAGAGAAAGAAAGCTATAGCAAATTCTGGAGAAAGGGAGTGTAGAAGAAAGGAAAGAAATAAAGAGAGAGAAAGAGAAGGAAAAGAGTGATGGAACAAGGAGAAGAAGTGGGATAAGAGAGAAGAGGTTAGAAGAAGAAGTGGGAGAAGAGAGAAGAGGTTAGAAGAAGAAGAAGAAGAGGGGAAGTTTTATAGTTTTTTGGGTTTTCAGCAAAGTGGTAGTACCTCGGTTGCTCCTCATATTATTAATAATGGTGTCCAAGGGTGTGGGTGAGTATGATCATATTTATGCATAAATGCGAGTATGTGCATATATAGGTGTGAGTACCTAATCTCAGGTTTAATAATGTTTGATTACATAAACTCCATGCCATGTTGTAATGATAGTTATGAAGTGCATGCTTTCCGTAATATGATTCTCATACTTATATACTTATATATGTGTTTCTTCGATGTTTTATCATATGAATATATGTATGTGTGCATATATATATATATATATATGTGTGTGTGTGTGTGTGTGTGTGTGTGTGTGTGTGTGTGCATGTGTATAAATCCATCTGTGTACGCTCCATGTTAATGAGATTGGTAGCATGGGTTTATGAAGTAATGATGGTTAGAAAGTAAATAAAAATATGCATAACTGAAGGGAAGGGTATGAGATTGTGTCAAAAGAGAGTAAATTTGGGGTTTTTATGGGTGGCGAAGCAGGTGCGAAGCTCGCGGCAGACTCGCGGCAACCTATTGGCCCACCGCTAGGCACAACTGGCCTCGCGCCAGGCTGTCGTACGGGGCACAACCTACCACGTGCTTGCCGCGAGGGGCACAGCTGGCTAGCGGCAGCCTAGTGGTATGCCACTAAAACCAAAGGTGGTTGGTTTGCCATGAATTTCTCCAAGTCAATTAATTTTATGTTTTTGGGATGGAATTTGATGTTAGTTTGTCAAATTTAAATGTTTATGATGAGTGGTATTGGCCATGGTTATTGTCCTCATGAAAAGGGTCAAGTGATCTAAAACTATGAATTTGGCTAGTATGAGTGATCTAATGTGTTTGACATATTATTATGATAAAATGAAGCATGTGGATATGGTTTACGCATGTTGAGTATGAGTTGTTGTGAATGGTAGATATGTGACCAAATATCTATGCAATAGATATGCTTGTGAATGATGAAATGTGGTATGAATGATGTGTAATGATATTGTTTTTGTTTCTGTGGTAAGGACTATCAGTGGGAGGATTCTTTGGGTAGAAATTCCCAAATTGAATGTTTGTGAGGACTATCCAGTTGTGGACTCCTTGGGTAATAAAGTCCCAAAATTTGATATTGATGTGTATTGTAAAGGACGATTCCAGTGCGAACTCCTTGGGATGAGAGTGGAATCGATGAAGAAAGCAAAGAACAAAGAAGGAAAGCTAACTTTCTCTTTTCTCTTCATAAACATCAGATAATAATCATAAATATACAAACATATGTGCCACGTGTATAGTGTGAGTATGTACCACGTGTACAGAAGTGTATGGCTCACTAAAGCATCACCCGAGCGAATCATGACAAAGTTGGGTTTGCAGGTACTCTACGTGCGCATTGTAGTTCTAGAGCCTTTCAACCCATGAGGTACAATTCTCCAACATATTTTTTGGTTATGGAAAACCTCCCAAGATGTCACACCAAATATCCTCCATGATAAGCACAACACACAACTTAGAAGTAGTCTATTGTGTTTTCTCACCCTCAACCTTCAACAGAAGATTTTTAATCCTCATATGTATCATACTCATGATCATAATATACCAAATCAGTTCATTCATCATCATGCCATTAACATATTCAACATTGCAATAATTATGTATACACAGTTCAAAAAATCACAAAAACTTCTAGATCAGACAAGACACTCATACCAATTAATAATAAGATAAAAACAAACTAACACAAAAATAAAATGGATACAGCAGGTCCTTCGGTGGGTCCGTCTATTGACCGAGGGGTATCGGCAGGCGCCTTCAGTAGATTGAGGGTCCATCAGCTGCCAAACCTGAGAGAAGGGTTTCCATTGATAGGTCCTGTCGGTCTGCCGATAGAGCCCAAGATGTGTAGATTTCAGGGATTTTCCACAAATCAATCAACAACCATGTATTGTAAAACTCCAAAATCATATAAAATCAATTTATAACTTACATAGCACGCCGCAAACCATTAGAACACAATGATGAATACAAAACACCCATCATGCTTGTAAACAACTTATCACCAATCTATGATTCTATAACATGATTTTCTTTATCATTTCAATACAAATTCGTACAACATGGATTTCAAATGTACATAAACATAATCAAATCATCTAATATGCAAGTTTGCACAATGTCACATTAGATTCAATCACATTCACACCTATTTTTTATATTTAACACATTCAAGTGTCGAACATCATCATCCATGAGTTCCCGGAAAGTACACAAGTACTTACGAAGCTATAGTGTTGAATCTCTAGGGCTTGAGCTCCCAATCTTCAGGAAAAACCTCCAACAGTTCTTCTTCTTCTCTCTTCTAAGCAAAAGTTACAATAGAAATGATCTAGGGTTTGGTTAATAGAGACTTAAATCTTCTATCCCACTATCTAATCTCAGCCTTAGATTTAGATTCCACTTTATGAGGATTGATCTCAACCCTTAATTTATATTTTTATGTGAAACAGATTAGGTGTAAAATCATATAAGTTAATCTATGTGTATTAACCTATAGGAAAGCTCCCTCACCTTATTGTTTTTAAATCCCTTAACTTTTCACTTAAGTCCTTAATTTTTAGGACAATTACTAGTTAGTCCTATTTACTTATTTTCGAAATTTCAGATCATTACATTCTACCCCACTAAAAAGAATTTCGTCCTCGAAATTTACGTACATGGTTCTCGTAAGGATGTGGATATCCCCTTTTGTCATCCTCTTCAATCGAATTTGCGGACTGATAGACGGCATACAAATGATTTGGTGGTTGTTGTGATCTCAGCCATCAAAATGCTAGTGGTAGATGACAATCTCTTTGAATATGACCCTTCTTTCTACAGTTGTAACATACTCGATTTGCAGATTGAGTTGGTTGATCCGAACGACACTGATGTTGATACTCCGATGCTCTAGCTTCATGAACTCGTTGCTTCTTGGAATGAACTCCTTGTGGCTTCTCCTCACTTCTCTCCAACTTCCTTTGATCTTGGATTCTCATAGATTCCATACTGTTCTTCTCCACCTTCCTAGCAATGTTAACCACATCATAGTACTTGGAAAATTCCCTTGCCATCAACTTCGACTTGATGCTCCTCTTTAATCCATTCTCGAAAAGAAATGACTTATTCTCTTCTGTATCTACTGCATACGGTGCAAACTGTGATAACTCAATAAACTTAGCCTCATACTCGGCCACGGACAATTCCCTTGCTTGAACTTCATAAATTCTAGCTCTTATCCTTCCTCACACCTTTCGAAAAATACTTCTCCAAGAAAATGTATTTGAACCTCATCCAACTTATCCCATATCCTCTCGTAACTTCAAATATTGTCTTCCACCATCTCCGGGCTTCTCCTTCTAACATAAATGCAGCTAGTCTCACCTTCTCTCCATCTTCACACATCATCGCCTAAAAAATGTGTTCAAAATGGTCCAACCAATTTTGAGCTTCCATTGGATCAATAGTATCGTTAAATACCATAGGTTCCAACTTCTTAAACTTCTCTAAAATCTTACTTGCTTGATTCTTCTGGGGTTGAACTACATTTGGACACTGATTTTGTGGCCTCATCATATTAGCCATCTCCCCAAGTGTACGATAAAGATCAGCCATCTCAGGATTCTGCTCCTACCTCCTCTTGAAGAACTAGCACCGGTAGTGCCTACTCCTCTTCCTCTAGCCATTCTGGAATCAGATGGTAGAGGTAAGCCTAATATCTCAAATAACATCAATCATACATATTACACACTGTTATGATGTGTTAGCCAAACAATCATGTTGTAGTGTACACAACAACAATCAAAACAACAAGAGAAAACTTTTTAAAATCTTAAGCTCTGGTACACTCTATCACATCCCAATTCCAGGGTATACTTCATAAGCCATGATTAATCCCCTAGAATCCAAGACTTTAAATCTCACCCCTCCTCTAAACACTCCCAAGAGGTGACAAAACCAAAGAAATGAAAATAAACCATACATGTCAATTATCATCAACGGAAACATTCACATATAACAAGTCCCAAACATAACATGTCCAACACTCTGTCACAGTATAGATGCTGTCACCAAATCACGACTCTAAGCAATTAAAAGGATTAAATCACTAACATATAAAAGTTCCAATAACAAATTTTAGTGCATTCCATACTAATTATCAAATGTTCAGAACATTAACAAAACTTCTTGGATTTCCTTTCCTCACTTTGCCATCTCATCATCAAGACTCTTTCATCACAAAATTGGTACACCTGAATTGTTAGGAGCCAAAAGGTTTGAGGTACATGCTCAGCAAGTACAATGTACTAACATGGTGGGACAGGAATGACAACCTCCATGGATGCATGCTATGCTATGAAGTGATGCATTGGTTTATTGATTGTATGCAATGACATGAATAGTTAATACCATCATCCCAAGCAATGGTAGGTACAATACACATGAAATGTAATGAAATACAATTGAACACTGTCACAATAATGACCATTGAATGTTCACGCTTGATCGCTACCTATCTCGTCATGCTACCCCTGACTGTATTGGGCTTCGGGGACCTACAAGGCCAAAGACGAAATCTTTATTCCTGTCACATCTAACCAATACTCTGGGTACCCTATGGGCCATCTATGGCAACAGGACCTAGGCAGATTCTGTGTGTACAACACAGTTTTAGGGATTCTCAACCCATGGGAACTCTTGTCCCACCTTTATTGTTGATCTAGATCATGTTCAGGGCATCACACAGAATATCCCAGGGCATCACACATAATTTTCCTTGAAGAACATATCCGGGGCATCACACAAAACATCCCAGGGCATCACACAGAACTTCCCCGTGAAACGTACCATCTCACGATTAACCAACAGATTACACTCACCACATATAAATGTAAAACAAACTACATTGTTGACACAGGACTCCAGATCTAACATCACTCCATGGCACTGTAGTGACCCGGATATGAAAATATAATAATATAATGAATGAGTAATTTTTTTTTAGATTTAATAATGCACTTGCTTAAAGTTGAATAGAGCCTTGAGGAATAATTGTAATATAAGTTTATGAATTGAGGGTCAATTGGTAATTAGAGAATAGCTTGGGGGAGTATAGTGTAATTAACTAAGTTTGATTTGGGCTGGACATTATCTTCGTCGTATGGGGCATTAGTTAGATTGTTAGGCTAGTTTAGTAATTGATTAATGGTATAATGGGATGGACCTATGGGCTAAAATGAATGGGCTTAAGTGGAGAAATTGTTTGGAACTAATTAGAAGGTAGGGATACTTTAGTAACTTAGCATATATTAATAATTGTTCTGGAAGAGAATCAGAGTTCCTAATTAGAATTGGATTAGGATTGGAATAATTGAGATTAATTAGGATAGGATTAGACGGTTTCTAATTGGCTAGTGAGATTAAAGGATCTAGCAGGGTTAATTTCTAATTAAATTAGGATTGGGGAGATAGGCTTGTACAATTGGAATTAGAAGGGAAATATTGGAAAAGCAATAAAAAAGGGAGAACTAGGAGAAACGTGGACAACACAATTGGGAAGAGAGAGATTAGGGCTTTGTGGTTTTGGAGAAAAAAGAAAGAGAGAGTAGATCTGAGATTAGAAGGAAAGTGAGGGTTGATGCTGATCTGGAAATTGGAGGAAGAAGAAGAAGAGGCAATTGGGGAAGATGTAACGTCCCGAATCCGATAGACCCGATATGGTCCATCAAGGACTAGAGACATCACCTTCACTTCCTCAAAGGAG
>JAUPMG010017261.1:0-15335 GCA_031762675.1 Pachysandra terminalis
CTTGATTATGATCTTTCAACTTAGTATAAGTTCAAACTTACAACAACTCGAATCATAGAAATCATCACTCTTTCACAGAATTCAGTAACAAGTCATACAATACATGTCGCACAAACATGTGATTCCTAGGTTTACATGTTTCTATGTTCTTTCCTAAGTCATCTGACAATATATTAGGCCATCAGTTATTCATTTTCCTACTCAAGCACTTTTGTTCTCATTCAACAATATAATAATTTACAATGGGAGAGGAGAGAGCAAATTGCAGAACTAGGCGCAGGAAGGAGAGAAATTTTGCGTGAAAGAGAAAGGGGTTTCGTGGGGTATGTATTGAACCGTTTGTTGGCGGTCTTAAAAAAACTGCCGAATAATAATAACTTTAATCTGCGTTCTTTAAAAGACTGCCGACAAATAGTAAACCTAACTCGATGGTCGAACATAGACAGCCGTTATTAGTCCATATTTATCGGCAGTTCGTCAAAAGCCCGTCGGGAAAGGTTTTAAAAATCGATGGTCATTTTAGACTGTCGATGAAACTAAATTGGAGGACGGTCATTTAAAGACCGCCGTTAAATACCGCCGAGAAAGCCAGTCTATTTTGAAGTGAAAGAAGAGAGAGAGAAGAGAGAAAGAAAGAGGAGAGAGAGGGTCCACGGAAGAGAGAGAAAGAGGGGGAACAGAGAAGGGAGAGGGGGCAAGAGAGAGAGAGAGGGATGGGGGAGGGGAGAACATAAGAGGGAGCAGTCGAGAGAAAGAGAGAGAGAGAGAGAGAGAGAGCAGAGAGAGCAGAGAAGGGAGAGGGGGAAGCCGAGAGATAGAGAGAGATTTGCAGGGAGAGGGGGGCAGCCGAGAGAGAGGAAGTGTCTCTGTCGAGAGGAAAAAGAGAAAAAAGAAGGAAAAATAATTAAAATAAAAAAAAAATTAAGTACCTGACATGTTTTATAATAAAATATAGGATGTTTGTCAGTGGTCCAAATAGATTGCCGAGAGAGGCCCCTTTGCTCGGCGGTCTACTTAAGACAACAGAGAAAGGGTTAATTTTAACTCTTTGTGCGAGCGTGAAATTTTCGACGCAGCAGCCCACGAATGAGAGATTTCTCAGCGGTCCTCCTAGGACCGCCGTGAAAAGGGGCATTTGTTGGTGGTCTCTTTAGGATCACTGAGAAAGGATTAATTTCAAATCTCCGTGCGAGCGGGAACTTTCCTGCGCAGTAGAGGACTGCCTCGAAAAGGGGTATATGTCGGCGGTCCTACCAGGACCGCTGAGAAAGGATCAATTTCAAACGTGTGCAAACGAGGGATTTGTCGGCGGTTGTGCCAGGACCTCCAACAAATACCCCTTTTAGTGGCGGGGGCCAAATAAAACCGTCGAGAAAGGCTTCATTTTCAACCCGGGAATAGTCTCGCGTGAACGAGAATTTGCGAGCGAACGGGGTATTTCCCGGTGGTCCTGAAAAAACCGCCGAGAAAAGGTCAATTTCGTGGGGGATTCTCGGCGGTCTGATAAAAATTGCCGAGATAACAACCTTTAATGGCGGTCTAATAGAGACCTATTAGACCGCCGTTAAATTCTGCCGGTAAAAAGCCCCTTTTTTGTAGTGTGAAACTAAGCAAAGAATTTCCACCATTTCTTGGAATGTTATTTGTTCTCCAAAAGAAGAAGGTAGTTTAGGTCTCTTCTCCATTGGTGATTGGAACAAATGTGCCATTTTAAGGGTACTTTGGCATACTATCAGTGATAAACAATCTCTATGGGTGAAATGGGTTCATTCTTTTTTACATTAAGCAGAAAACATTTTGGCCATTGAAGATCCCCTATTGCTGCTCTTGGACTTGGAGGAAGATCCTCCAGTGCACTGCATCTAGAAACCTTGCCATAAACTTTCTTGGCCCAATATCATCTGGTTTAAGGGTAACTCTCCAAAGTACAACCTCATTTGTTGGTTTGCTGCTAAATGTAGGCTTCTCACCCAAGATAGGCTCATCAAATGGGGTGTTATCCCTCATGTTCATTTCTGTTTCTGTAATTCTGCTGTGGAATCCACTAAACACCTCTTCTTCCAGTGTCCTTATTCCCATTGAGTGTGGACTCATCTTCTCCAGCGGCTGGGTATGGTCAGAAATATTTTGCCAAGGCAGGAAGAACTGGCTTGGTGTGTTGAACAGTTATTGTCATCTCATCCTATCTCATACTTGCATAAGCTTAGCTTCACTACCACTATCTACATCTTATGGACTGAGAGAAATTACAGAATATTCAAACAACAATCAACCTCTTCTAAGATGCTGCTTTACCAGTTCATCAAAGACATTAGATTCTCTGCTATTCACAAAGGTTTTCTTACTACGGATCAGTTTCCCCAAGCCTTCATCAATTGGAATATTTGATTTCTTGGCTTATTTTCAATACCATGTTGGTATTTGGTGTCGTTTGTTTCTTCATGTTTTACTATTTCTATACTTCCTTTCCCTTCGCTGTATAGTGCATTTGTAATATCCCATTCCCCCTTCTTATTTCTTTTACAATTTACCTTCCAAAAAAAAAAAGAAAATGACACATGGTTAGAGGAAAAGAGTGAGTGAGCACTTGCCCTCTAAGGTTATGTGTGTTGAGCCATTTGATATACATTGTTGTGTCATTCTCTAACAACTTAAGTTTTTTAGAGTAAGTGGTTATTAACATGGAATCAGAGCGGAAGGTGAGTGTTCGAATCCCAATGGCTATGTGTTTGTTCTTCCACGGATGTGTCGTCCTCGTGTAGGTGTGTGTGATGTGTTTGCCTCGTTTTCTTGTATTCTTCCATGAATGTGTTGTTCCCGTGCAAAGCTCGTACGTGCGGGCGGGTGTTGAACCTTTGATATACATTACATGGAGTTTGCAGCTCATTTAATGGGAATCCGAGAACCTATTTGGTTCATTGATTAATTAAATTTGAACCATGGTTTACACTACCAAAAGGTCCCTTAAGCACCCGCATGCACCTGGCTTGACTTAGTCTGTACTTAATTTGGGTTTAAATATTGGTAATGTGATCACCCCGGATCAGGTGGATCCTAAGTCGATCAGGTTAAATGGAGTCGATACTATCCAATGGATTAAAGGTGTGAATGGTCACCCAAATTAAGCTCAAAGTAACCCATAAATAAAGGCACAACCACATCTGTGCGTGTCAGTTTTTCTCCCAAAGACGTAGACACATTAAGCCAAACCTCGTTAATTACTTTGTTGTTCTGTTTTCGTTCTACTTCTAGCTTTGAATTTAATAGTTATCAATTAGATAAACGCAGCTCATATCTACAAGTTGGAGACTTATTCTTATACCAATCCCATCCCATGGAAGCCTGATGAAGGATGAGGGCTTTTGTCATCCAGTATTGTGTTGCTGATTAGCTAGGTTGGATAGCCAAAGAATCTGCTGAACATGTTATTCAGATTCTCTTATACCAAAAACATGTCCACTAACACTGCTTAATTGTCTCCTTCTCCCCACCATAAGAGCCACCCGTGAAGCCAAACTGTTTATATATTGACCATGTTTTACTAACTGTTATTTGTTTGTTTATCACTTTGTCTCAAAATTCTTCTAATTTATTAAGATATGTGTTAAGTATTTTGGCATTCAGGGCAATGTTATTCACGTGTAATGCAAACTCAGAATTCTTGTTGATTCTAGAAGAATCTGGCGTTATCTCTACAGTTGTTCAATCAAAGAAAGAAGTCTCTAATTCAACAGGTTTCTATTTCAAGAAGATTCCAATTCAAGAGCTCTCTAAGCCACAGATTTCGGGTCTAATAGGAATCTGGATGTTTCTGATATCTTCCTACAGCTGGCCACATGTTCAAAGGAATTCAAGAACCAAACCAAGATCCATGTGCTTTCTAATTCACAGATTTGGTTTCTAATCAGCCACGTGCTTTCTAATTCAAAGAGTTGGTTTCTAATCAGTTTAGAAAGAAATCTGTTTCTTGTTCAATAACGTTAAGAACACTTTTCTAATTAAGTTGGATTCCTTCTCAAATTAACTAGATTAGTTTCTACTGTTTAAAACACAAGGAAAGCTAGATTGATTGTGGCGTTGCCATTTTTGGGTTAGAGACCTTGATTTGATTTGATTGAAGATATGAAAGTCTCTTAAAAGGTTATAGGCATTTCTAAAACAGAGGATGAGATTCTGTGGTTGATAATAGAATATTTTTGGAGATTTTGTACAGCTGTTTAAACAGAGAAAGATTTCTAATCAACGTTGAACTCAATCAACACAATTAGATTTGTTTCTCAAATACAATAGGAATTTGATTAACCGAGGAGATCAAAATGGGATGAGAAGAGTTGATATCTCAGAAGATTTGATTAGTTCTAAAAACGAACAAGGAGATTCTGTTTTGAAATCAGAATCAGATCTGAAGCAGTCTCTCGTTTTAGTAGTTGTTGCAACAATTGTTACAACATTCCATGTTTAATACTGATCCGAGATTTGAAGCAGATATTCTGTGTGCTCTTTTTAAAGATCTGGACAGATGCAAGTCTAGCAACTTCTCAGAGTTCAAATTTATCATTCTTGAGTTGTTCAAGGTTTCAGTTCTTCTGGAGAAGAACTTTGTGTCTTCGGGAGAAGACAGTTTTGCAGAATGAAGGGTGTTCATCTATGCAGAAAATAAAGACGAGTGGTGCTCGCTGAACAAGTCCAGAAGTTGATTCAACACAGCGGCGATATAAATTAAGAGGGAGTCATTATTTTGCGTAAGTTCCGATTGGTGTTTGTAATCTTTTGATCTTAGTGGATTGTTCAATATCTGAGCGTGGCCTTGAGGAGTAGGGTAAATCCAAACCTCGTAAAAATTGCCTGTGTTGTTTACTTTATTATGTTTTAGATAATCTCAATTAATCTAATAATTTACAACAATTGGATTAATTGTTAAAACCGGATCTAACAATATCCTTCTGAAATAATCAGGACATTTAATAAAAGGGACCACTTTGAAATTACAGTTTCAGATAAGAAACACAAAACAGGACAAAAATTCCCTACATGCATGATATACTATTACGCCTCTTGTATTAGGTTAATCCTCTGATACTCACAAGCTCAATTTGGTCATTTCGATTTGGCATGTGTAGAGAGAGAGAGAGAGAGAGAGAGAGAGAGAGAGTAGGAATCTGATAGCATTATGATTTCAATAAATGAGTTCACAAGAAGATATAAGTCCTATTCCATTCATTAGTATGAAATGGAAGATGGGTCCTGATGCTATGAATGTTACCAAATCATAACAATGCTGTAACCAGTGATCTGCAGTACTGTTCAAAAGAAATGAAACAAACCATGATGGATCATGAATACCAATCTTTGGTGTAGGAATATCAGCTAGATGATATTTGTTGTCTTTCGAGTTTGTGGACTGTGTCCACTGTTAATAAGCACTTACTCTGAAAGCTTAAGCTGTTAGAGAACGGCACAACAATTAATATCAAATTGTTTAACACCTTCCTGCACGTGTGGGCTCCGCACGAGAACAATACATCCCTAAGAGAACACAGGGTACTGAGGCAAACACACACTCGTGGGATTCGAAAACTCGACCTCGCGCTCTGATTTGAAGTAGCAGAAGAGATGGAGATGACCTCCCGCTATGATACCATGTCAATAACCAAAGCTTAAGCTGTTAGAGAATGGCACAACAATGAATATCAAATGGTTCAACATCCACCAAAATATAAATGATTGAGTAGTACTCCATCAAAGGAAACTTTCGTTAACCATCCTTGAACTTCCCATTTATAGTTTGTGAAGGTTACAAGGAATGGAATGTTTGTGACAAACAGAAGCTCCAAATTGCCACAAAGAATTACAATGAGAACTCTAATATTGTCAATCTAAGAGTTATTGAACATTAATTGAGCACATAACAAACAACAGAAGACATAGGCTTGATGACGTAAATATCCCAGTGGAACTGATCTTCACGCTCCCAAGCCGTCGGGACGTACAAAGAAGGAGATTACTTAGGCACATTGGAAGTCAGATGGGAGCTTCTTTCCACATGTATTGATAAGCAAGCTCAGTGAAATGGGTATGTTGATGTTGATGCCAAGGATGTTTGCTTTGATGGCTGTGCAAAGGCACACGGCAACCTCAAGGTCGACAAATCCTTGTAGTAGGAAACAACAAGGGTGGTCCGGTGGGTTTCCGACAACTGCACCAATAGATCCATTAAGAAGATTGGCACAGACACCTAGTTTTAGGGCATCCCTGGGGCAGCTACCCTTGGATGAAGGAGTTGGGTTGGGTGTAGGTTTAGGGTTTGGAGTTGGTTTAGGGTTAATGCAAGTCCCACAGCCACTGACTTGGGCAAAGAAGAGAAGGTTGAGAGAGAGAAACAGAACAGATGATGAAGAGGTCTTAGGACCCATCTCTCAAACTAGTATAGTGGTTAGTAGTACCAGTATTAGTGATAGCGAGTAATATGTGATGGTGGTGGATGTATTTATAGAGTGCAGAGAGAGCTTGAATTGATTTCAGATTAAGTTTAAGAAATTATAAACAATAGCTGGGCACATCCCCATGTGAAGCAAGGCTAGCTAGGAATTTTGCTGGTAAAAGCATGAGATAAGCTCTTGAGGTTTATCATGTGACCATATGACAAAATTTCCATGTTAAAGACCCTAGATTTTGTTTTGTTTTTTTTTTTGTGTGTGTGGGGAGGGGGGTGACGTGGAACCCCCGACGCACTTAGTGGGGACAGGGTTAACCTTGGATACATGACCCCATCCACGACGACCATATATCAGATAAGCTCGGGGACTCAAACCTGGGACCTCCAGTTCCTGAGCTGGAGAGCTTGCCAGTTGAGCTAGCCTGTGTGGGTTAATCTCAACTAGAAACACTTTTGCCTCACTGTTCTAATAGTTGGGATCGATCAAGTCTACTTAATGGCTTAGAAGATTGATTAGTGAAAATCATAAAAGTGAAAATAGTTTGGGTACGCTGGTTGTATGCAGCAGAATGTACGGCTATGCTGTTCTCAAACTTTTTGTGTGGGGGTATCAGATTTTCCATAATAATGTCACTGCCCACTATACTTGGCAATAATTAATCCAAATTGGACCCATACATTAAAAAATCTGGATGGACCTATTATAGTACTGTTTGATCTCTTGATCAATCATTCATGGAATGTGGGACAAATTAGCCTATATGTTGAATGATATTAAGGTCTGTTAGCCAGTGACAGTCGCTGCCTTCCATCATCACTCACAGATCATCAGGACCCTGTGTGATTTGAGAGGCTCAACCACCTGATATTTCGTTATATCTTGCAATTACAGATACGCGCGCGGTTTACTTCCTGAAACAATCCATAATCAACAATTTACTTTTCTTGTTATACCCATCATATCAATTAACCATTAATTTCAATGCCAAGTGAATTTACTTCCTTCACTGTCTAGCTTTTCCTTGTTCTTCACTACAAGGCCAGATTTCACCATGGATCTCTTCTAATAAATGGGAGTAAAAACAAATTCAATAAAAAAATTTAGATTTGATAGATAGAGTAATGGTTTCTTTGGATTATTGGGTGACTCTAACTTACCGACTTGATATTATCACAAACACATAAATTTCTCTTAGTATATCCACATATGAGTGGCTGTGGAGCTAATAGCTTTTCCATCGTTTCTAGGCTTCCATAGATTCTCCCAGAATTTTTGGTTGATTTTAGTCTCACCACTTGCGGGCAACCAAAACCTGTTGTGGGCTACTACTTAATGGTTTGTATGAATTTTCCTTTGATTAAATATCTCATTCAAAGCTATCTTTATGTCTTCATTTTTCTTCTTTTCATACTAAGATGTTTCATTCTTTTTCTTTATTTTACTCGTCACTTTCAACCGTGTGAAGCACTCTAGATTCCAAATTATAGGCCTAATATTAGATTGTTCCCCAGTTTCATGGTAGTCTGCTCTGCTATGAATTAGTTTCATATCAGGAATTCATGCTTTTTCATGATAATTGGGCTAAGGAGAATAAGTCCTCACTAGAGTTGACCCCCAATAATCAATCAAAAGCGAGTATCACATACTTCAGGAACGATAGGTTTACGCCTCATAATTTGCGAAAGGAAATTTTTTCTATATATTGCTATTTACTCCTAATAATTCCCTAACTGGGACGAGATTTTTCTACGTATATTCACTGCAAGATAAACAATACATAACAGAATGGAACCACAATACAATGTTGATTTAGTACATTATATACATAGAAATATCTGTATAATCGCTTATATGCGAGAACTATATATACTAATGTGAATGCAAGAAACGATAACAAGGAAAATGTGTTAGGCTGGACCAAATAGGATTAAGTGCCCGTGACACTCCCTTCTAATTGAACATGCCAAGGTGAGGGATTATTAAACAAAGAAAGTACTGGCATTTCCATTAAATAATTCCTTCTATTTACTGTATATATATATAATCCATATCAATGATAAATAATTCATTTATTTTATTGTGAACTCAACTTATCAACAGTGGGAAAAAAAAAAAAAGCCTTCATGGTGTCGAGTTCGAATTTCTTTCAAGACTGAAATGGCCCTTAATTAATTACAATATAAAGGATAAAAACGAAAGATATATGATTAGAGAGTGAAATTGACATTCTAGAAAAGTAATTTAACAGCATGGAACTTGTCTTTAGCAATAACCAACTTTCTAGCAAATTGTAGTTTAGCCTGATCTGGAAGAAAGTGTAAGAGAATATTGCTAATATTGATCTGCCTGAAATGAAGTAGAATTTGGCATTGGGTCAGTGGGAGCAATGACCTAGTGTGTAACTCGGTATCAACTATAATGTGTTTAAGGCTGCGTTTGCCCTGGCTTATGTAATCAGCTTATAGCTTAATAAAGCACTTTTTTAAATTAATAGTGTGTTTGGCAACACTTAATGGGTAAGTGCGTACCTATAAGCAGTAGAGGAAGGCTACCCATAAGGAGAAGCTGTTCTCAACAGCTTCTTTTATCACTGATGCGGGAAGCAATTTCTAAACTCTAATAATATTTTCATAATATCGATTGTACCCCTAAACTTTCATAAGAAGATATTTTTTCTAAACTTTTATAATATTTTCATAATACCTATTTTATCCCTAAACTTTCATAAGCACTTAAATAAATGTATCTAACAAATGCTATTTTCTTCAAGTAAGCAATTTATTGTTGTTGTGGACAAGTGCTCTCATTGAGCCACTTATCCAATGAGTGCTTATCCAAAAGCACAAGCCGATCCAAACGCAGCCTATGCCTTCCATCACTGCTGATCACTTTTGATTACCTTTAGCAAGTGATGATGATGTGTTCTACCTTAATTTGTTTTACCTTGAAGACTCAAAACACTCACTCTTAAGGGAAATTAATTAGCCAAAGAGCCAAGAACCATGTCAAATTGTCAAATTTTCAATCCCCACAACACAAAACTCCAAAATATTGCCTACAATCACTTGCTTTGCCAGCTCGAAGTGAAAGGTCACACATGGGTGTATGATTTATTTTTATGCTTTTATTATAATTTTCTGTTAGCATCAAATGAACAAACCATCCCTCCCCTTGTACACTATAAATACCCACCTTTCATTACCAATCCATCCATCACTAAAAAAACACCATCTCTTAGTATTATACTAGTGAGAAAAGTTACCAATTAGGGTTGGGAGATGGCTTCAAAGAGCTCTGCATCAATTGCTCTCTTCTTTGCAGTTAACCTTCTATTTTTCGCCCTTGTCAGTGCATGTGGCAGCTGCCCAAACCCTCCTAAGCCAAAGCCAAAGCCGAAGCCAAAGCCAACTCCCTCTCCCAGTCCTTCATCCAAGGGTAAGTGTCCTAGAGATGCATTGAAACTAGGTGTATGCGCCAATTTGCTCGGCGGGGTGATCGGAGTCATCATCGGCAACCCTCCTAAAATACCATGTTGTACCCTCCTCCAAGGTCTGGTCGACCTTGAGGCAGCCGTCTGCCTTTGCACTGCCATTAAAGCTAATATTTTGGGCATCAACCTCAACATCCCGATCGCACTCAGCTTACTTCTAAACACCTGTGGAAGGAAGCTCCCAAAAGACTTCCAGTGTGCCTAAGCAACTCTCTATCTCTGCCTTCTCATCCTCTTTCTTGATCCTATCTTTAATTTCCCTCTTCCTCGATGAAATGAAGTTTGAATATAGGATTGTGGTTGAAGTGTTCTTGGTGAGTGAATAAGTTTTCTGCTTTTCAATGTCAAGTTTTCTGCTTTTCAACGTTAAGTGGTGATGTATTTTGTTTCTTATTTGTGATATTATGCATTTCACCTTCCCGAAAAATATGAAATAATATTAGTTTCTTCATCTTATATCTCAATATGTGTGTTTGTGTGTTTGAGAGAGAGAGAGAGAGACTTGTGGTCAGTAAAGTGATGATGAATGGAGTTGTTTGTAGTCCGTGTTGGGTTGTTGGTAATCCTTGTTGGGTTCATGCATAGTCACGTCCACGAATAGAAATCGTAACCACT
This sequence comes from Pachysandra terminalis, assembly GCA_031762675.1. Lineage (NCBI taxonomy): Eukaryota > Viridiplantae > Streptophyta > Magnoliopsida > Buxales > Buxaceae > Pachysandra > Pachysandra terminalis. The sequence continues at coordinate 10,543 of JAUPMG010017261.1, forward strand.
GCTTGGCCCGTGACTCCGACTGCGTGGTCTCACATGCCCTGATAGCCATCGACTATTGAAAGAAAATAACAAGGGCTTCCCATAAAATTAAACCCGCATGTGTGACTGTCGCTAACTTTTCCTGTTTATTTTAGCATTAGGATTCCGAAAAACTATGTTGGGTGCCCTAGTCGTTTTGTGCAATTTTGAGGGACGAAAATGGCCTAAAAGTCAATCCGATTGCATAGGTTAGAAGTTATAACGGGAATTTGAAAGATTCTTCTAGTAGTCTTCGGTTTTTAAACAATGCCAACCCTATACGAGACGCAAATTCGTATGGCCCATCCCATCCCTCTTTTTGTGAGATGACCTACCAATGTTTCAATCGTTATGTCCTACCACTATAACGATTGTTGGATTTATGTGTTGGATTGATCCGATCGATTTCGTTTGGTTAAGTTGATTTGAACCTCACTTAATGTTAAGAAAGAAAGATAAAATAATAGAGAAAAAATAAAGCACATCAAGACACACATTTACGTGGTTCGATAAATTCTACCTATGTCCAGAGATGCACATCCAAATCTACCAAATCTACTATTTTCCAAAACTTAGAATAATGTATTACAAAGAGCCGCCATGAAAATATGAATAAATACCCTGTAAGTAAGGCTAAATATAATAGAAGTGAAATTATTGTTATATCCTTATTCACTCAAAAAATTCGACCGACGGTCAATGCTAGCGGATCATCAGTACTTCCCGATTGCCTCAATAGTATCAGTCTCCACATAACAACACTTAAAGTATGAAACATTCATGCTTGATGTGAGATCATATGTGATTTGGACTCAATCTCCTAATAAATTAGGAGCCTAAGATAGAGTTGGGTTGAGTCTCCTATTTAGGAGACTCTCGCTTCCTCCCTCCCTCCCAAGGCTCTATTTAGGAGTCTCTTCCTCCCTCTCAATGCTCTACACGTTTTTGTCATCCCAGCTCTAGAGAATATCTCCTCTCTTCATTTCTTCTTCTTCCTTGAGATCTGGTTTTGTTACCTAGATTTTCATTCGGAGATTTGGTGATTTTGAGTGTGGAACATTACATGTGATTCTAGTATTATATATTCTGACGTAAGACATTTTTGATTCGATAGAGAGTTTTCGCTACATATCTGAATTCGTGTGCCCCGAAATACGTAATCTGATTCGTTTATAATCTCTAATGATCATCCCGCTTGAGTTTCATGTAAGATCATGCAATCTTCTTGTATTCACTTTCTTAGTTGGATCCATAATCTCGAGTCCTTTTTTCTTTTTTAGGTGAAATATATATTATTATTTAGAGGATAAATTGGGTAAGATACACCATTGCTATCATTTGTTATTAGCGAGCATAAAAACTGTGCAGTGTTTCTCCAAATGGATTTGAATGAATTAAAGGTCCAAAAGTTCAAATAAAGAGGAATCATATTATCATTTGCAATGAGATTGAGACCCTTCATGGTTTTTGAAGGGTTGGATATTCGGGAAAATATCGATCAATTCACAATTTTAATTAATCTTATTTAGTAACAATTTATGACATACTTTTTGATGGATTGGATATTGGAGAAAACTATGATCGATTCACAATTTTAATTGTGTTTTACAATAATGTATGATCAATAAGTAAATAAGCAATTGCTTTGATTCTTCTTTTTCTTTTTCTTTTTTTCTTTTCTTGTTTTTTTTTTTATAAAACCTGCTTTTTCTTCTCAATACAAAATAAAAAACTTACCAAACGGTTTTATTTCATAAAAAAATCTTGTAAAAAATTGTTATTTTGCTTGTTCTTTTCTTACTTTTGATCAAAAAAATAAAATTAAAAAATTGGAAAACTCAAGAAATGATTCTAGCAGAAGATAAAGGCAACCAAAAGGAGAAGATGAAGGCAAAACTCAATGAGGTGTCTTAATTAATTTGTAATACGCCTTGGTAGATTTACCATCGGTTAAATAGATTTTTCTTTCTTTCTTTTTTCTTTTAATTAAATCTTCTCTTCTTAGTTGTATTTATCATTAAAAAATAAGGAGAAGATTTGCCGGAACAGGTCAAACAATTCTCTCTCACACAACCTAGCTACTACTTATATAGTAGTGTACAACTTGGTTGTTCCCGTCGTTGTTAACATTGATTGTGGCTACCCCTCCGGTCATACTATACATTGTGTCGTCAAGCAAAAACCATTCAAACGGTGGTTGCATATCTTTGTCTGCATTTGGATAAGAAGAGACCTTGAGAGTGTTGGGTTTGCAGTTGGATAAGAGACCTTGAACGTGTTGGGTTTGTGGAACCTGAGCCGGATATTCTTTGTCCCACGTTATTTTGTGTGCGGTGTGAACCGCAGGTCGTACTGTGCGGTAAACTTGCGTAGGGCACAGGGGCAGCACCCCATATGAGGATAGCGAGGGGCAGCGCCCCTACGGCAGGTCCATTTTCTATACCCTACCCGTGAAGTCCTATTATAAATATGTAGACTTTACTTCTGAAATTAGGTTTTTCATAAGGTTTCTCTCATATTGTAAAACTTCAAGAATATAGTGAATTTCTGATGCGCTCCGTGAACGTAGGCAAAATCATCGAACCACGTTAAATTTAGTTGTTATTCTTTACTTTCTTTCTTTCATTTTAAAATTGCTTTATTTGTTTCTATTGATTCATCGAATCTCAAAGTCTAGAAATTCTTGGTGAGTTTAAATTGATCCATTCCTAATAGGGACTTATTGAACAATTTGATATACATTGTTGTGATATTGAGAACGTATTCCAAAGAATACTTTTTTCCTACAAGATTAATCCTTTTTTCCTCTTCTTTCTACGTTGCCCTTCCTAAATGTCCGAATTTATAAGAATTAACATAGTATAAATATGGCTTATGTTATAAGGGTAGAATTGAAAATTATGTTTAGAGTTTTTATAAGTTTCTTTCTAATTAAATGCATTATTATATATTTTCGTTAATAATTATACAATTTCCATGCAACATATCCAAAAAAAAGCTTTTTTTTTTTTTCACTTTCGTTTACATTGATTTCATTAATACTACTTTCTCAAATTACTTTCCCACATTTTGAAACGGAGCCTTAGCGTTAAATGCTCTTAAGATATTTAGATTCTCATGTGGTTGGTGCTGCAGGGGACATTATAGGCAAAATTCATAGAAAGATGTCAACTCAAAGTTTCGTACCTACAATTTTTTTTTTTTGAAGTTTCGTACCTACATAGATGCTGCTTTATTTAAGACTTTTAAATGCATGCAAGTGCACAAAAATATCTCCTTTTCTGGTTTTTGCAAAGATCTTTATTGCAACATCTCATTTGCTTGCCGTCAAAGTTAAGATTCAATGGACTGTAAGGGTGAACTCGTCATCTAATTTAACTCGGTCAAAGTTTTTTTTTTTTTTTTGTTAAATAAGAAAAATTGTATTCATCAAAGTAGAAGATTACATCAAGAGGCCCAAGGCGCTCCAATGGACTGTAAGGGTGAACTCTGACAAAGTTAAGATTCAATGCAGACGCGTACTTAAATGAGGTTGCGTTTAAATGTGACATATCAAAGAGGATAAGAAAGTCACCTATAATATGTTCAAAGGAAACCATTTCAAGTGGCATAATGCTTGATATTCCTCTTCATCTATTTTTCTTATATGAACTTTTATACTATTTTCACTAAAAAAAATAAAATAATTATGACTATTTACTTTCTATTGCTATTCTTCTATCAAATATAATGAAAATGAAAAACAAGATGCACTAAAAAGTCAATAGAAGCTCATATTTCTAGAAACAATTCATAATTTTATTACAAATAAATGTATGCTTTTATAATCTTTTGGAGATATGTGATGGTTATTGGTGGTTGTGATGCATGGTGATGCACATCATGATTTATTCTTCACCAAATATATATATATATATATATATATATTTTACAAGATTTATTGATAAGTTTAAACTGACGGTAGTGACACATAATTATTTTCATTAAATTGTATAGCCATACATAATCTTTACACAATTACATTCTTTTAAATGTGATAGTAACCCTCTAAAATAATCTGTAATAAAAAAAAATGTATTTATACATTTGCTATTGCTTTATTTATAAATTTGCTACTACAAAATCTCAAAACTCATTTTTAAATTTTAAAATCAGGCTAGAGGTGATTCTATGGAAGATATTTTTCCATTCTCATTTTGGGAGAACAAAATCTACTTTTACTAAAATCAAACGACCATTTAGGCCACCTTTGTCTATCATTCTGGATTGGGAACTCATTTGAAGAACCCGTTATCTAAATTCATTATGGAAACTAATTTTGAAGGCTTTTTGGTCGCGTTTGGTTAGCATATAACAAAATAATTAGTTCTGACCTAATATAGATGTTTGGTTAACATGGACTAAAATAATTTTTGACCAAATTTTCTTTTTATTTTCTCTAATTATAATTATTTTCATATATCCTGTCACCACACATAATCTTTGTATATTGCTATTCTTTTAAATGTAATAATAACACTACAAAATAATCTGCAATAGGAAGAATGTATTTACAAGTATACCATTATTCACTTAATTTACAAATTTGCCACCACAAAAACACAAAATCCGTTATAAAAAAATCGGGTTTTGAAGTGACTCTGTAATGAATGTTATTTCTCATTCTCATTCTGGATTAAATATGGATCGGATTTGTGTTGGTAATTAGCTAAGATCCAAATTGAATTCGGGGCGGATTTAGAGAGGATAAAAGGATTCTAATGGAATATAAGCCT
>JAUPMG010017272.1:0-29298 GCA_031762675.1 Pachysandra terminalis
AAAAATTAATTTATTAAATGCCTTTTGCCGTCGGATTTATGCGGGTAATTAATTAATTTTCCTTGCCCCTTCTTAATTGTCAAATGACCCTACTATATATAATTTTGTTTGAAATAAAATCTTTTTTTATTTTTTGGTAAGGACCACTAACAATAAAGTCAGATTTTTTTTTTTCAAAACTTGAGTACATCATAGCACATCGCAAAGGGCACACCGAGACGAATCGATTGCCATGTTGCACGCCTTCAGCCAACATGAACTCATGTTGTTACAGACTTTATAAGAGAGCCTGGGCCTTATGTGACCCCGAGGTCCCGCCATAAGGTTCATATATATATATATATGGAAAAATATTGGAAGGGAAAAATACTTCAAAGATGAATTAGTTCCCATGCAATAGTAAAAAATTCTTGACCGTATCGAGCTGGAACAGCTTGTTCTTCCTGAATATCCTGATTCAAGGCCAAAGAATTTCCTACCGCTACCATTTATATGTGTGTTGTGTGCATAGATATATTAAGTGAATCTGTGAATGGTTTTCTGGTATGGTTCACCAGGTTTAGTTACCTAGTGAGACATAGAATTTTCTACCATATGGGGTGTTGACATGGCTTATCTAGACTATCCACCTGATAAGAAAACCTCGGGATAGGTCACATGGAAATACTTGAACACACATTCCAGATCACGTGTAAACACTCCAATTTGGATGAGAGTAGTTCTTTTGATCTTTCCAGCTTCTAGTGACTTAAGCTTGAGTATTTTACATCCCCAATCACCGTTGAACCCTCTCCCCCAGCATGTGCGCTAATTTCTTTTGAAAACCCAAAAATCATGTGAAATGACCAAGATACCTTTGGTGGGTTCCACTTGGCCCATTTCCAGTCCTAATTTCTAACTTCAAATTTGTATTCCTGAGTAAAAATGCTTTCCAATGAGTATAATCTTGTGTAGATTCAGAGTTTGTAGGAAAAATGACAATTTTACCCCTAATACATTTGTTGAGTCGTATAATTAAATTTAGGGGCCAAAATATTTTTTGAATTCAAATTTGGATCCCTAGTGAAAACCTTTCAAATTGACTGTAAGATTGTTGAATTCCGATTTCGAGGGTCAAAGGGGGGTATTTTTGGTATTTTTTAATTATTTGTATAAAAATGAATAATTTTGAGAGAATTAATTAATTGAGAAAATAAGATCAAATCAAGTTTTGGAAAGAAATATTGATTTAAGGCCCCATTTCGTATTGCTTTTCGAAAGTGCTTTTCGGGCTTTTAAAAGTAAAAAGAACGTTTGGTTGTACATTTAAGAAGTACTTTTAGAGAAGCAAAAAAACAATTATTTGCTTAAAGTGATAAGCAATAAATCATTGCTTCTCACATTAAGCAATAAATTACTTTCGTACTTCTCCTTAAATTTTGAAGAATCTAATGGCTTCCAAAGTCTTTGAAGGAATGAGATAAGGCATCGACCATCTTCCCTGACTATCTCCGACAATCAACGACTATCTTCGACGATCAGTGACTATCTCTGATGACCGATGACCATCTTTAAAGACCATTGAGCTTCTCATTCTCTTTCTTTTCCTCGTCCTTCTTTTTCTACTTTTCTGTAGTTTATCCTTTTTGAAAAATTGTTGAACTTTGGGCTTTTATTTCTTTCTGAAAATTGATAGTTTCCAAACAATTACAGATTTTTCCTCTTATTCTATTGGTTTGTAGAAGATGAATTTCTAAATTGTTGATGACCTACTAATGCTTCGAGCCAACCATTGATATCAACCTGCAAAATTGATTTAAAGGAATAAAATGGCCAAAAGTCGAAACGAAGGACTCATATCATCATTTGCAATGAGATTGAGATCCACTATACTTTTTGATGGGTTGGATATTGGGGAAAACATCGATCGACTCACAATTTTAATTTGAGTGTTTAGGAACAATTTGTGACCAAAGAGGCAAAGAAGTAAATACGCATGTGCTTTTTTTTTTTTTTTTTCAAACCTACTCTTTTGCTTCACATCACAAAATAGTAAGAGAAAAAAGAGAAAATTAAGAGAATTGCCATCCACATCCCAAAAGAGGAACAATAAAAAAAAAGCAAAGAAGAGAGAATCTCTCTTTAGGGGATTTTTCACATGGCAAATTCCTAAATAAATAGAAACTAAAAAGAGGGATTGGTTGAAAAATAAAAAGAAAATGAAACAATTAAAAAATGGGAAATAATAGCTTATAAAAAAAAAAAAACACAGATGGTCTCTCTCTCGTTCCTCATTCTTTTTTTTTTTTTTCTCTTCTTCCCTTTCCTTTTGACTCCACTTTCCAACCCCATCTTCCATCTCTAGGAGTCAAAGGCAAGGGTTAATGAAGCATTAAAGAGCTACTACAGGTATTTATTTTTTGTTTTTAATTTTTATTTTTGGATTATAACAAGCATGTAATGTATTGTTTTCTGTGTCCTCTATCAACTTCATAAATTAAAGATCTCTTTATAGAGATCCATTTTTCATGAAATTTGATTTGTATGAAACTTGACTAAAATATGATTGTATCCATCCATTGTGTTAAAGGTATGAATGGTCAACTATGAGTGGGTCAATTAATCTCAAAATATACCAAAATTAAATAAAGGCAATGTTCTAACCAAAATTGGGTAAGGAGGTTGGTTAAGAGAGTGGGAGGTGTTAGGCACCCACTCTCCTCCGGTTCAACCGGTTACCCGGTTCAAATTTAGAAAGATCTTAATTGATCTAGAAAATTCCTAAAAAATAAAAAAAATATATTAAAAAAATGAAAAAAATCCAAAATAAAAAGTAGTCCTAAAATACTACAAATAAATATCTCTTAAATGCATAACCTAGAACATGTAAATAAAGAAATAAAAGTAAATAAATAAAATGATTGAAATCCCTAAAAATCTAAAATACCCAAAAAAATCTGCAACACAAAACCTTAGTTAGACCACTTGCAGGAATTTTCGATAATTCTAAAAAATTCTAAAAATCATAAAAAATTACTGAAGGCGTGACACGCTCATTGTACATCATTCAGAAAAATTCTCACGACTTAATAAATTCTCTACTCATTTATCTTCGAATTTTATTCAGAATGCTCAGTTTCTGAAAATTTCAAGTGTGCTGAAAAGGTGTATTTTACTGGACCTATTGGGCTCGGATTTGAGAGCCATAAAATTTTTATATGATGCTAGAAATTTTGGGATATATCACACAAAAAGGTGAAGCTAAAAATCCATGAGTAGATATTTATAAAAAAAATTAGAAACCTCAAATTATGGATATTTTTAATTGCAGAATGAACCACTTCAAAAATTTATTAAAAATCGATCAAAATGGATATGGATCTGAAACAAATTTTCATACAATCATATTTTAGTCTAGTTTCATACGAATCAAATTTCATGAAAAATAGATCTCTATACAGAGATTTTTATTTTATAGAGAGATATTTAATTTGTGAAGTGAATAGAGGTCACAAAAAACAGTACATTACATGCTTGTTATAATCCAAAAAATAAAAATTAGAAATGAAAAAATAAATAACTGTAGCAGTGAGAGAGAGAGAGAGAGAGAGAGAGAGAGAGAGAGAGAGAGAGAGCATCTGGGTTTTCTTCATTTTTATAAGCTATTGTTTCCCCCTTTTTATTTGTTTCATTTTCTTTTTTATTTTTCAACCTTTTCCTCCTAGTTTCTATATTTGCCATGCTACAAACCTCTTAAAGAGAGGTTTTGGCTCTTTTGGTATTATTTTTTGAAAGTCTCTATCAAAAGCAAGAAAGCAAGAAGCAAAAAAGCCTCTTTTCACAAGATCTTCTTGTGAAGCACAACATTTGGTAAGTTAATGATTTTGTGATGAGAAGCAAAAATGTAGGTTTGAAAAAGAGGAAAAGCAATTGTGTATTCACTTCTTTGGTTATGAATTGTTACTAATCACTTAGATTAAAATTGTGAGTTTATCGATTTTCCCCAATATCTAACCCATCAAAAAGTATAGTAGGTCTCAATCTCATTACAAATTGAAAACTATCAATTTTCAGAAAGAAATAAAGCCCAAAGTTCAACAATTTTTCAAAAAGGAAAAACTACAGAGAGGTAGAAAAAGAAGAACGAGGAGGAAAAGAAACATAATAAGAAATTCACTGGTCTTTAAAGATATAATCGGTCATTGGAAATAGTCGCCGATAGTCGGTGCCTAATCTCATTTCTTCAAAGACTTTGGAAGCCATCAGGTTCTTTAGAATTTAAGGAGAAGTACGAAAGCAATTTATTCCTTATTACTTTAAGCAATTAAATCGTTTTTTTGGCTTCTCTAAAAGTACTTCTTAAATGTACAGCCAAATGTTCTTAAAGAGATTTTCCCTCTTTTTTTGTCTTTCTATTTTGTTTCTTTTTCTTTTCTTTTTTTTTTTTCCTTTTTTCTTTTGTCTTGATTTGATTCCTTTTCAAAAGATGTTTGCCACCTGACAAATATTTTCAAAAGATCTTTGCTTTTTTTCTCTTTCTAAGACCAAATATCCCCCTCTCTAAATCAAACTAAATCAATATTTCTTACCAAAGATTTGATCTTATTTTTATTTTTTCAATTAATTAATTCTCTCGAAATAATTCAATTTTTTTATTAATAATTAGAAAATACCTCTTTAACCCCTGACTCGGAATTCAATAATCTTATAGTCTTTTTGAAAGGTTTTTCACGAGGGATCTAAATTTGAAGTAAAAAATATTTTGACCGCTAAATTCAATTATTCGGCTCGACAAATGTATTAGGGGTAAAATCGTCATTTTTCTTACAAACTTTGAATCTATACAAGATTATACTCATCGGAAAGCATTTTTGCTCAAGAATACATATTTGAAGTTAGAAATGGACTTAGGACTGTAAATAGGTCAAGTGAGACCTACCAAGGGTATTTTGGTGATTTCACATATTTTTGGGATTTTCAGAAGAAATTAGCGCACATGTTGAGGTAGAGAGTTCAGAGGTGATTGGGGATGTAAAATACTCGAGATCAAGCCACCAGAAGTTGCAAGGATCTAAAGAAATTTTCTCTTGCGAATTGGGGTGTCTACAACATCACCCACTAAGAAGTCTATTTGATTTTGTCATGTGTACTAGCAGCTTTCAAACTTTTTAAAATTTTCATAATCCTCTACAAGAAAAACGTTAGATTTAGGGAATGCTTTTCTGCCATGTAGAGAACATTTTCATGGCCGAAATTTTGTATGCCATATGGAAGTACATATAGACAAATGGGGTTTTCAAATAATATGCCAGTGTGAAATCCGTGACACACCAGGATTCTATTATGGTGCGTCTCACCAGTGAACCTGGCTCATATTGCATATCTGTATATCCATGTTTACACAGACACTTTCGTGTCTATTGGTGGAGGTGTATTTGCCAATGTCTATGCTGTCAAAATTTTGTTTCTGACTGCATTGCCCCTCAAAATCTGTATATTTTTATGTGGTTGGTTGTACATTCTGAGTATATCTCTATTCATTTTATAATTACTTTTATTAGTCAAGTACTATTCTTTTGAGATAATCTAATAAATTTTTCTATAACTGGATACAGGGCAGTTGTAAGAAAAGTTGCTGCGAATCTCCATAGCTTGAATACTCCAAAAAGTATTTCACCACTGATGACGGTGCAGGATTGTCTTCTTCTAAATCTATCCAACCTAATGTAATAGTCTTCACCAAATAGATGGCTGTTTCATTTTGTTCATTACGAAACTTTATTGGAGTCTCTCTCTCTCTCTCTCTCTCTCTCTCTCTCAGAAGCTTGTTTATCACTTTATACCATTACAGTGTTTCTGTCCGAAGCTTGTTTATCACTTTATACCATTACAGTGTTTCTGTTAGTTAAATTGTAGCCTTATTTTTTGGTTTTGGAATGATACAGTGTTGAGCATGCTTTAATCACCAGAATATGGCATTGGATGAAGAGATACTGTCTAAACTGTATAAAGCGTATTTTTTTTATCAGTAAACTCTAAAGCATAGTCTGCACACGAACACGCACATATCATTGTTTTGTCGTGTTCTCATGGTGCCGCTTAGGAGCATATTGTTGGCTTGGCTATTTGTAAAGTAAATAATCAATCTTTGCATCTAAACTTCCTTTCAGTAGAACCTTGACTGTTAAACATCTTCCCTTTCTGATTGGATTCATTACCTGGACTGGTATATTCCACTTTATAGTAGCTTCTAGCATATGCAATCCGCTTGGTGAGTGCGAACTTGATTTATGTGACCCCTTGGAGTATCCATATTGTTCATTGCATACTTTATTTTCTAATGTCATTATCTGGATTTGGTATCATACCTTCTTGTTTATGGGATTTACTTTGGTAAAAGTTTTCTTTTTCTTTTTTCTGCTTTCTTTACACGTTTTCTTAATGAGTTATTGGTAATTTGCATGTCACAGTGTTTTTCTATATAATAATTAGTAGGTCATTTTGACTTGTAGTTCACAATTTATAAAGGTTGTTTAACCATTTATTAAATAGAGACTTTGTTTTTAGTATTTTGGATGCTGTTATTGGCATGTATTTGCAGCTTTTATCCTTGAAACAATAATTTCTTATGAAAAGAGTTCCATTTATGTCAATTGAAGAATGTTCTTGGGGATAATTGGTTTGCATCCACTTCCTAGGAGCAGAAGGAGCTTTGCGTTACGGCTAACATTGACCAATATGACATTGCTATCGTTGGAGGAGGCATGGTTGGCATGTCTCTTGCTTGTTCACTAGGTGAGTTGTATTTTTATTTTGTATTTTCCATTTACTCTGCATATTTACTCCCTAATGTTCTCATGATTTGATTTTTAATGGAGGTAATACTTATATAACACCTTAACTTGCAGTTTTGTTTCAAACGGCCAATATTGTGATTATGATTTGGTTCTTCTATATCAGCATTGTGCCTAACATTGTGTCTCCTGTGATTATGCCTTTTTCTGGTCCCAATAATGAAACAGTCATTTATTCTATTATTCTCTAATACCTATTTTGCATTAATCTTTTTTCATGAATCCGGTTTTGCATGATTTAAAAATTATGCCATACATGGTGTTTCCATTGTTAGCTGAGCACACAATCTGCTAACTACTTTCATCTGCATTTAGGTTTTATTGATTTTTTTCCCCATTATAAGCTGAGTGGATAGTCCATGAATTACTTCCAATTCCTTCTTAATTCTAAGAAGGAAGTTTGGCCCTTGATGGTGTAACATCCAAAGACCTGTCTAATCAAGAATGCTCAATAAGGATAGAGATACATTAAGAATTAGCTGAGTTGCTTTCGAAGGAATGCTGTTGGAAACAAAAATGTAGTCAGATGGCTTAAGACAGCTGGCAAGCAGACGAAATACTTTCATATGTGTGCTAGCACCAAAGGAAAGCTAATTGTATTGCAAGGCTTTTGAAGTGGGGGGACTGCCTTCTAGTAGAGGATGGGATTTAAGATTTTTGATTGAAACTTATAAGTTACTATAATAAATTTTATGCTGCAGACAATGTGACCAGACCTTCCGTGGAGGGCTTGGAGTTTGACATATCTGATTAAAAGCAGGCAAATTGGCTTAAAAGACCCTTTAAAAAGGAAATCCTTAGTGAAAGATCAGCATTCGGTGGAGATAAAGAAGCCCCAGGTCCAGATGGAGTCTTTATTGTTGGGATGTCATAGAATTGGTTTTGTTGATGGGTTGAATGTGTTTGTTGGTTTTCTCAGTAGGGTGTTCTGAAAACTGTTATCTCATGCAACTTTTATCACTCATTGCAAGAAATCTTGGGTAGAGGTACTGAGAGGTTCAGACCTATTATCGAGTGAAAAGCATGTATAAGAACTTGGTTGAAGTGCTAGCTAAAAGATTAAAAGCAGTCATTGAGATGGTGGTGAGTGTCTATTAGGGTGGCTTTTTTGGCAGGCATATTCTTAATGACGTTCTGACAGATAGTGAATAATGTGTCAATACAAGATTGAAGGACAATGGAAGAGGCATTGTTTGTGAAGTCGATATTGAGAAAGCATACAATCACGTTGACAAGGATTTTCTCGACTCTATTATGGAGGATGGGCTTTAGGACAATATAAAGGAAGTAGATATGTGCATGCATATCTTCAACCTATTTCTTGGTGTTAGTAAACGGTTGTATAGAAGACTTTTCCGACGAATTCATCAAGGGGATCCATTGTTCCCTACTCTACCTTTTTTGTTATTGTGGCTAAGGCCTTAAGCAATTATGTAGAAGAGTGTGGGAACTAGCAGTGGATAAGGCTCCTTGACCGGATGGTTTTACAATGGCTTTTTTCCGGCAAAATTGGGATATTGTTAAAAATGAGCTTTTGAGTCTTCGATGATTTTTTTGTGAGTGGCATTATTCACAGAGCTACGAATGCTACATTTCTTGTCCTCATTCCGAAGAAACCTGGTGCTGACGAGGAGTTTAGGCCTATTAGTCTTACAGCCAATCTGTATAAAATCATTGCTAAGGTCCTTTCCATTAGGTTGAGAGTGGTGATTGCTCCCTTGATCTCTCAGCAGCAGAGTGCATTTATTAAAGGTAGGAAGATTGTTGGTAGCATCTTGGTGGCTACGGAGTGTGTGAAGGAAAGGTTTAGAAAGGGGAACCCGAGGCTTGTTATTAAATTGGATTTGGAGAAAGCCTATGATAGGGTTGAATGGGATTTTTTGGATCAGATTCTGAAGTGGAAAGGTTTAGGGGTGAGATGGAGGAGGTGGATCGCGGGTTGTCTTTGGAATGTTTTCTTCTCTTTTTTTGTCAATGGCTCGGTTCATGGTTTTTACCATCCTCTAGGGGTATTAGACAAGATGATCCTTTATCCCCTCTCTTGTTCTCGTTGGTCGGGGATGTTTTGAGTTGGTTTTTGGGTAAGGCATCGCAGATGGGTGTTGTTAGAGGTTTTAGAGTTGGGAGGGACGAGGTGGAGGTTTCCCATCTTCAATTTGTAGACGATACGATTATATTTATTGATACGGATGTTGAACAGGGTGAGAAGTAACCTTAGTGTGTTTGAGATGGTGTCTGCTATGAAGGTGAACCTTGAGAAGACTACATTGTCCGGTATTCATGTGGAGGAGGATTGTTTGAAGGATTGTGTTGACTCTTTTGGATGTAGGATTGGAGAGTGGCCTTTATCCTATCTCGGGCTTCCTCTGGGTGAGATGCCTAGGTCTTTGGCTTTTTGGGACCCAGTCATTGAGAGGATTGAGTGGCGTTTATCAGGTTGGAAAAGAAATTATCTTTCCTTGGGGGGTAGAATCACTCTTATTCAGATAGCGCTTGCTAATGTCCTTGTGTATTATATGTCGATTTTTCGGATGCCCATGATAGTGGCCTCTCATGTTGAGAAGTTACAACGTAAGTTTTTATGGGAGGGTAGTGGGGAGCGGAGAGATCATTTGGTAAATTGGGATATTGTGGCTAAGGATAGGTCTCATGGTGGCTTGAATTTGGGTAATACATTGGATCGGAACTCGGCTCTACTGGCTAAAGGGCATTGGAGGTTCAATGATGAGCGTGATCGTATGTGGTGCAAGGTGATTATTAGTAAATATGGGTCTCATCAGAATGGAAGGGATTTGAACCTAAACGCTAGAGTCTTTACTTCGAGCCCGTGGAAAGCGATTTTGGCCTTAGCTCCTTTCTTGTCATTGATCAGGTTTGAGGTGGGTAATGGGTCTTCCATCTCCTTTTGGCATGATGTGTGGTTTGGGGAGATTCCACTTGCTTCTAAGTTTCCTAGAATCTTCAGATTAGTTTAGTGTCAGTCCTCGTTAGTGAATGAGGTTCTCTCTTGGTCTGGGTCTGGTCTGGTCTAGTCTGGTTTGGAATCTTCCCCTTCGTAGAAATCTTAGAGATGTGGAGTTGAGTTAGATGTCTTCCCTTTTGGACTCCCTTCGGGATGTTACTGTGAGTCAGGAGTGGCATGTTCAGAGGATCTGGACTCTGGATCCTAAATGTGTTTTTTCGTGTCGCTCCTTTTTTGACCATTTTAGATCTAATAGATTGGGCCCTCTGTTATCCTTTTCTGCCCAGTCTGTGTGGTCATCTCCTGCCCCCCCTAGAGTCGGGGCTTTCGTGTGATCTGCTTTACTGTATTGGATTAACACAGCTGACATGCTCCAGAAGCGGAGGAGGTATTTGGTGATTTCACCCAAAATGTGCTTTTTATGTCGCCAAGTGGAGGAGACGATTGATCATTTGTTTATTCACTGTATGATGGCTGCTGAGGTTTGGAGTTTCTTTTTGTCCATCATTGGGAGGATTTGGGTCATACTCGGAAGTATCTGCCAGTTATTTTCTCAGTGGAGGTTTCCTGGTTTGGCTGTGAGCATAGTGTTAAGGATCGTCTGATCCCGAGTTGGATCGGACGATCCAACTTGGGATCGGAAGGGGACGATCCCCGAGTCGGTTCCGATCCGAGACGAACCAAAAAAATAAGGATCGTCCCGATGAACGGCCGATCCCGAGTTGGATCTCCCGATCCGGACCGGGATCGTGACGATCCATATTTTTTTCTTTTTTTTTTAATTAAATGCGGCCGATCCCGAGCCGGGAACCGAGTTTAAACACTATGGCTGGGAGAGGTCGTATTTTCCTGGTTTGGCTGTGAGAGGTCGTATTTTGTATTGATTTGTTTTCTTGGCTAGCTTATGGCATATTTGGAGGGAACTCAACTAGAGGATTTTTCAGGACTGCTATTCTCCGACATCCAGTGTTATTGAAGGGATCTTTACTTCTGTCACTTCTTGGGCGGCTGTGAGGACTCATTTCAGTGGAATCAGGGCGGAGCAGATTCGGAGAGAGTGGTACAGGATCTCGATGAGTGACAATGTTTCGGTTTCCACACATCTGGCTGGGTCACCCCCGTTGACGGGGTGCTTTAAGTTGAACATGGATGGGTTTTTGCACGAGACAAGCGATTCTTTTGGTCAGGGTGGTGTGCTTAAAGATAGCAGTGGCGATATCCTGTTCACTTTCTTCAGCCCAGTTTCTAGTGGTGATGGGAGGCGTGCTATTCTTATTGCTATTGGGACTGGTTTGAGGTTTGCCATTGTGAGGGGGTATAGGCGTTTGTCTGTCGAGAGCTCATCGGAGTCCGTGATTGATTGGTTGGGGAGAATTCAGCAGTGCGACTGGAGATTTCTACACTTGGCTTGATTGGTCTGGTCTTTGGGTCGCGAATGTAACATCTCGTGTCTCATGGGGCCAATCGGATGGCGGAGGCTATGGCTAGGAGGGGTTTGGGGCATGATGAGCTATTTGTAGGAACTCCCATGGAGGAGATCTTGCTGGAGTTGCTATAATTGTTACTTTGTTCCTTTCTGTTTTTGTTTTTCTGCTCTTGTACTCTCTTTTTTCTTCTCTTTTTATACAATGCATCAATTATCAAAATCTAAAAGAAAAATTATGTAGAAGAGCAGCAGAGTTAGTTCTCATCTTTGTGTTCAAAGTGAGGAAAAGATTAGGGTGATTCATCTTTAGTAATCAGATAGAATCTTTTTCCTTGATGCTTCTAGAGAGGAAGCGCTGAATTTAAAGGGCATTTAAGAAGCTTTGAGGCTGTGTCAAGGTTGCATGTAAATTTTGATAAAAGCAGGCTGATCACTTTGAGTGCGAACGAGGATGTTCTTTTGAGGATGGTGTAGGTTTACTGCTACGATCACTACTATTTTCATATGGGTGAATCCAACTCCATTAAAATCTGAAATCAAATTATCGAGAACTTGGACCTTCCTCTGAATCATTGGAAAGTCATTTCTATTTTTTTGGGAGGGTAGCAAGTTTGATTAAAATCTCTCTAACCAACAAACCAACTTCCAATAAGCCAACTTCGGTTGCAAAACTAAATGAAAAGCTCCAAAGGAACTTCTTATGGAAAGTTAAAGGTGGCAATAAAAAATATCATTTTGTTAGTTGAAATCAAGCATGTAAGCCAAATAAGTATGGGGTATTGGAATCAGAGGATGTAAGTGAATAAATAAACCCCTTGGTAAATGCTTTTGGAAATTCAATGCTGAGAATAGGAGCCTCTATGCATACTACTAGTAAGTATAGTGAACTTGTAAAGGAATGAAACCAAGATTCTAAAGGGTGGCCTTGTGGGTGGGTGTTTTGAACGGAATCATGAAAGTTCACAAAGATACTCTACGAAAGATCAAGTTGCTAATCAGAATAGTGAGTGAATCTGTCTATAGGAATATGATAGTAAGATTTATGTGGTTTGTACTCTTCTACAGAGAAACCTCTGATTATTCTCTTCAGGGTCTTCAATCTGAGGGCTAAAGTCACTTGTTCATTCTTTGGCAATGTGCATCGTGGATGTTTTTTTTTTGTTGTTGTTTTGATCAGTAATAATTAGAATTCTATTAATATGGCCATGAGGCCAAAACTATACAGTAAGAGTGTATAAATGCAGGGGAAACCCAAAAACCAAGAATACACCTAAGACTATCTATGTGAATCCCATCTCAGTCACCAATTTCTATCAAACTCAGTAAAGCTACACCCCTCAAATTCTGTAAAATTAATGTCCAAAAATAGTAATGATACAATACTATCAATAATCTTGTGTGTTTCCTTTTCCTGTCCTTTGAAAATCCTCTGCTTTCTTTCGCTCCATACTAACCACGTAATAGCTGTCAGGCACAGGTTCCATATTATGCAGCTCCTACTTCTTCCTTTCCTCTTCTTTTTCCAACCCCAACTGTTCAGCTGTGCCTTGAAGCATAACCCACTCCAAACCGATTTTTCTGATGAAGGAATACCAAATCTTCCTAGTCTCCTCACAGTGAAGGAGCAAATGGGAGACTGTCTCCTCCTTTTTGCACATACAACATCTCGAAGTCATAGATCACCCTCTCTTGAGATTATTGCACGTAAGGATTCTGTCTAACGATGCTGCCCACAAAAAGAAAGAAACTTTAGAAGGAATACCCGCATACCAAACACTCTTCCAAGGACCTTCCCCGTCTACCACCTTGACCATAGAGTTATACATTGACTTTACCGAGAAGCCATCTACTTCTCTCCCCTTCCACTCTTTAACATCATCATCATTATCTAAAACTTTTATTTTTTGAATTTCCTCCATCAACGATGTTACCTCTTCAACTTCCAAATAAAAAATATTCCTTCTTAGCTTAAGATCCCATGCCCACCCCCGACTTTCTTTAACTAAATGGGCCTTCACTTTGAAGAAAACTAGTTGATTTGATGGGTTTCACAAATGGAATCATGGGGGATTTGTTGCCTAGTCTTCAGCTAGATCTTTGAGCTTGCATGTGTATCGAAGATCCGGAGAGCTTCATCTTCGATGTGGATCTCTGGGTTGCTAAGTGTATCAAAGAATGAAGAGCTTGAAATGCACTACTTTAGGCTTCAAAGCTGCAGAGCTTTAGTACCTCTTCTTAAAATCAATGCTACGTATGGGTGTATGCTGAGCGAGAGGAGGCATCTGTATCTCACAGCTTTGGATCCATGGATGTTGGATGTAAGAAGCAGGGTTCTTACTCTACTAGATTATACAAAGGATTTTTCATGGAGGAATCATCATGGAGTTGGGGGACACTACCCAATTTCAGAGGATTTGTACATGGAGGACATCATCCAAGAGCTATGGATCACATGAGTCGGGTTCATATGGCTATGGAATTGTGCCATATAGATATGGGCTTGAGTTTCCACATGGTGGAGTGTATGCATATGGACATGGGTTCTTTCCAAAGATCCTATACCCCAAGGATATGATTATCATGCATATCCCTATCCACCATCACCTATGCCCACGTTTGGCGTCGTTGTGTCCATCACCTACTACCCTTAGTATCCACCTATGGGGATGGTTGAGTTGGACATAGTATTGTAATTATGTAGAGTATGTATTATGGTCAACCTAGGGGTGGGGAGGTGACACAGATGACTTTGAGCCGGCTAGGTACTCATTGTGTATGTAGTGTATCATTTTACTTGGATAGTTGGATTCTACTGAACCTTTTTATTGTTTAATGGAGTTATTTGACTTCTATTTTCATTTTCATTTTCATTTTCATTTTGTATCTCTTTGTTCTATATTGACGGTGTTTACTATTTAGCCATATTAGCTTATGTATATGCAATATGCATCAATTTTGTCGTATTTTGGGTTATTTCCATGTCATCTCTTAGTTAGACCTCTATAAAAATTTCATACTATAATTCAATCATTTGGGTATCTTTCTAGATTTCCATTACACATTACTCAGTTGTACTTGCCTATATTTGTGTGAATGATTATATATATCGTTTGTTTGTTTATTTGTTTATATTGTGGATTTTTATTTGTGTTTTACTCTATTGAAACAGCCTTGAATTTCAGGTCAAAATTCCAAAATTTCCCCATAATTTCCCCCAAACTGACGAAATTTTATGTGCGACATGAGAGTGGGTATATCCCGCCCCTCCCCCCCCACACCCACCCACACCACACACACACACACAACACACACACAATGCTATAGAAACAGGTCACTAGTTGGAGAACTTGTTCATCTTTTGACGCATGAGGCTGCTATATGCGAGAATGGCTTTTGTGTTTTTTCCTCCCAATTGCTTGTTTGTTGGGAACTGCGGAAGGGAAGAATAGAGCTTTTGACGGTAAAAACCATGATATTGCCAGTTATTATGCAGGAATATCGCAAACTTGCTATAGAATGGTTTTTCACTCAATAAGGAATTCCCTGAATTTAATAGAACAGATTTTTCCTCAATTAAAATATTGTAATATCTGAATATTAGCGATCTGAGGTGTGGTTACTTCCTTGTTTTCCTTTCTTTTCTATCTTTTTATGTGCTTTGATTTCTTTCCACAATATCTTGTTCATTTGCACATCCTTTTTCTGTTGAAGTAATTCGGTTCCCTGATTATTGATAAAAAAGTAAAACATAATTTTATCCACTCACTGTAGAGAGATGCTAAAGATGACTCACCCTTAGTAATCTCATCCTATTTAAGAAGTCCCCTGCCATGATTTTATCAAAAAAATTCAAGACAAAAGATTAATCAATCAACCACCTAGCAATAAGGCTGGTAACAAGATGAATAGGTTTCTAAGCATCCTGAGATTCTTCTGTTTCTTTCCTTCCAAATATCTTGGAAAACTGCTTGGTAAAGTGGCTTCCAAAGAAAAGAATTGTGAGTATTAATCTTTTAATGGCTCTAGAAAATAAAATTCCCAGGTATGCTGTAAGATAAGACCCAGGAAATTCCCAAAACGGGTGGGAAAAGTCGTCGTTCATCCCTGGACTTGCATAGTGAAAAATAGGTGGTTCAAACTTTTTTCCTTGCGCATAAAGCGCCAATTAGAAATATAAAATGATGTACCGGTTGGATCTTATAAGTCACCAGGTTTTAGACAAATGCTCAGACCAGAGAAATGTGCCCAACTGATTAAAGAATAAACATATTGAAAATAATGACTTTTTTTTTTATCGATAACGAAAAGTTTTATTGCAGTGGAAGAAGGGAGAAAGTACAGCAGTAAAAAGAAAGAAAGAAAGAGATTCCCCCAGAAGGGAAAACCGGAGAAAGAAAATGAAGAAAAAACTAATTACAATGGGGAGATAGTCTCCACCACTAGAGACAGCATAAATACTCCAGAACACTCCTGAAAATCCTCACAAGCATGCAACCACAATCACAGCAGCATCCATAGATACAAGAACACTCCTAATTCCCAACATCTCGTGATATCTGACCACGACAATCTGTAAAGTCCGGGAGAATAGCTGCTCAATCTGACGCTGTACTCATGATAGAATCGATAAGCTTCCCCAGGCTCCTTTCTTTGTCATCAAAGATTCTACTATTTCTTTCACCCCAAATACCCCACAAGATAGTAAAGAATACAAATCTGTACAAGATTTAACCTCGCTTCCCAAGTGAGGGAAACCACCACTGGTCAAGCATATCCCGGACAGAAGAAGGAGCCACCCAGTCTACTCCAACTAGACTAGAAAGAAATCCCAAATCTGACTCGCCCACCAGCATCTCATGAATAAATGATCCACGGTTTCCCCACAACTCTGTTGAAAATAATAACTTTAAGATCTAGCTTTAAAATCTTTCGGTCATAATCATCCACCAGAGGCTACTTTTGTTGGCAAATGAGGAGTTTACTCATCAATCTCTCTATTCAATGAAGATCCCCGGAAAGAGGGTACCACAGATGCTGCCATTCTTCCACAGGTTTTTTTTTTTGATAACCTGGTTGTCTGGAACAGCTTGCGCGCACCACAACTAATCCCTGGGACCTGAAGTTAACGGCCCCCCGCATCGCAGAACATTTTCTATCAGAAATAAAAAAATTCACTGATTGGTTTCAAATGGGAGCTAGCTAACAAAGCCAACCATTCAAATCTACACAAACATTTGCTTCTCTCTCTCTCTCTCTCTCTCTCTCTCTCTCTCTCTCTCTCTCTCTGTGTGTGTGACATCTTCCTCCAAACAAATTTGCTCCAAAGAACAGAATGGAGCTTCGTATCTCCCTACATGAGAAATGAAGGAAATTAATACCCCAAAACTAGACATTAACAAAGTCAGATCTGCCTACATCTTGTAATTCAGAAAAAGAAAAACCCATTCTATAAGATAGTGTTCAATATCTGCATGTAATCATGGTAATGAGCATTTCTTTTTATCAAACGGTAAGATCCACTAGATAGCAAAATGATTATCCTCCATGAAATGCACCATTTATTTTAACACCTAGCAGGCCTGGGAAGAATAACCAAAGAGGGTCCTCTCCACACAATTGATCTTTCCAGAATCTCTATAAACCATTTCCTTTGGAGAAATCACCCTGGATGTTATTCTTAGATATCCACATACCCATGCCGCAATCCGAACTGGAAAGCTGTCCAATCACCCAGTTACCTGCCATTGCGATGCCATAATTGTTGGCAGCAAATCCTGCTGCAATGTGTTTAGCCTTGCCTTGAAATACTAATGAGGCAGTTATATCTAGTTATAAAGTATCTAGATCAACTTCTTGTTAGAACATTCAAGAAAGCTTCTGTCTCTAAATGTTTCTGGTTTGGGATGCCATGATTCATGGCAACAACTCCTATGCCTTACATGTTCAGTGTTGTAAGCTAAGAAGAAGATCCTGTTAGTTCTAGGCGATGAAGATTAGCTTTTTGTACTCAGTGATCACCTCTTCTGTGTTTTGTCTACTTAATGTATTCCTTTATCAATGTTGAGAAGAGGGAAACAAAAAAGAAAAGGAAAATTACCAGTCTGTTAAAAGAGGAAGCTTGAGAGCATATAAACTCTTCTGCCTTTCTATTTTAATAGATAAAAATAACATTATAAGTATTGTATGTTCCCACTGTTCAACAGATGTAATGTGATTGAGTTATTTTATCTTACATATTTATCTATGTGCATTTGCAGCAAGCATGCCATTGACAAGACAGCTGAATGTTGCCATTATTGATAGCAACCCTGCCTTAGGAAAGAGAGATTGCATCAAGAAAGATGACATCCCTGATCCAAGGGTCAGTACAGTTACTCCTGCAACTATTTCTCTATTCAAAGGTAATGAGCTTAATACCTTATTTCTTCCTTTTGTCAATAAGTTGGGGTATTTTTGTTGAGAACCCACTATATGCGTATACATTTTATTCATTATTATGTTCAATGCAAAATCGAGTGTTGGACAAACCAATCTTACGAAGCATAAATTAAGCATATTCCGGTAGGTATTTGATGATACTATACAATATATTGTTCAATTATTTTAGTTTTATGACTGTTGAGGCTAAAAGAAAAAAGTAATATTTCAAAACACTTGTTGATAGTAGAATCGCATAAGAAGTATGTTGATTTTATATACATAGAAACTACAAAAGAACGAGAGAAATATCAAAATACGGTTTACCTTAGTAGTCATGTGGATGCTTAAATTGATGTCAAGCATAGAGTTCTGGAGAGTGCTGTGACCTTTATACACAATAATATATAGATCCTTGAACCATTGGGATCATAAGGTAATCCAGTAGCTCTGTACAACTTATATAACTTTTAACTGGGGATGTGGCCTGATGGATATTGTTACTGTAATTCCCATGTTCAGTAGAGTGCTGTGACCTCTATACACGATAATATATAGATTCTTGAATCATTGGGGTCATAAGGTAATCCAGTAACTCTGTACATCTTATGTAACTTTTAACTGGGGATGGGGCTTGATGGATAGTGTTACTGTAATTCCCATTTTCAGGTTGATTCTGCAAGTAAGTTCTAAGAAATATTTATTAGCCTACTTGACAAAAGGATGAGATAGGGTAAGGATAAGGGATAGGAACGTATGTAATAAGAGAAAGACGATATTACCCGATTTAAAACATGAATCAAAGAAAATCTAGTTTGTATTCTCTAGTAATCTCCTACTGAAGCCATGTATCCTAGTAACCGAATCCTCCTAAAATAGCCTTTACATGAGTCGTTGGTTTCACTCATACCAAACTACCATAAGGTAATTAAATGACTATTCTTCTTTTATTTCTTAAAAAGGCCGGGTTTACGGTAAGACACCCCTTAGTTAGAAGCCTAGTATGACATGGATTTCGCATATAGTACATGATTGGGCAAACCCCGACCTATCCATGTGTACTCCTTGGTTTAAAGTCTCGGACTCGGATCGGGGATCGTCCCGGTCCGAGACCGAGTTGGATCACCGATCCAACTTTGGATCGGCTGATCCATCATGGACTCAATCCGAGTCAATGCTTTTCCAAATATTTTTGGATCGGCCAAGGATCGTGGCTCGATCCTCTTCTCACCCCTTTTTTTTTTTTCTTAAGATGTGGACCGGACAATCCAATTAGGATCATCTGGTCCGACTCGGTCCGATTCTGTGATGGATCAGCTGGATTAGCCGATCCATCATGAACTCGGTCCGAGTCAATGCTTTTCCAAATTTTTTTGGATCGGCCAGAGATCGTGGCTCTTTCCTGGCCGATCCCAAGTTGGACCGGCTGATCTGGACTGGGATCGGCCGATCCTTTACACTATGGTGTACTCCAACATGACCCCTATTCATATACATAGTTTCAATCCTCAATAGATTTGCCATGATGCAAAAACTATTCCCTAAATACAACATCTTCTAAAGAACTCAAAAAATATATATATAAATAAATAATCTGATAGCTTCTATTACATGTGACAAAATCTTATATAAATGTGTCAATGGGGCCTGCATATGATATGGCCCATCAAGAGGCTCCAATGTCAGTTGGACAATCTAGATTGGCGAGATCATTAATTTCATGGGGCAGAAAACCCATGTCTCACTAGTTAATTAAAGGGGCAGACCAGGAAACCTTTCGACTTTTAAGTGTAGACCTTTGTTTTTTTGTTCTTCTTGTTTGCTTTTTTTTTTTTCTCCCTTGTTTCTTGTTCTTTTTTAAAGAAGAAACCAAGGGAATATTTCTGGAAGAAGAATGGGTGAGAAAGAGTAAGATCACCCCTCAAGAAGGGCGGGATGAAGGAAAGAAAGGAAGAATAAAACAAAGACAAAATGCTCACGAAACGGCAGGAAAAAGAAAAATCATAGTCATGGACTATATACAACTAGGTTTCCTTTTCCTTTTTACAACACAAGATCCAACTACACTGGCAGCACATCCTAAAGAGTTCCTTTTGGCTGCTAACACCCTTTTAGCTAGAAACTCTGCTACTTCATTATCGAACCTTGGAAGACGAGAAAATGACATTCATTGGACAGGCTGAGTCTTGTATCTCTTTTAACAGTATGTGTAATCCTCCATTGCCTTTGGAACTTCTTTGCCCCCTGCATGAATAGTTTCCTTGCGTAATAATCTCTGCAAATGGACGCTCTTTGCTGTTTTCGAAATCTGCAATAACGTTAGGGATGTGGCACTATTCCACTCACCTCTTCCAATTGCTTTAGTACAGATCAAGTGACCAATATCTGATCCCCTGGTTTTCCATTGAAAAGCATGCCAAAATTACCTTTAAAGGACTCCAACTCGGATGGGACCAGTGGGGACGTATTCCAAAAGTTATAACTACCTCTATTCACTGAAACATTAAAAGGATGGTTCTCCGATATATAATAGTCTCTAAAAACCTGCCCCAAAATTCTTTAGAAGCCAACCGTGATTTTCACTCCATAATTAATGCAATGGACATTGCTGTTCTTTTCACTCCTTGATATTAGAAAGGTTCAGCTCCTCTTCCATTGTTAGGAATACGTTGTCTTTTTTTTCGTCTTGTACGCATATATCGTCCTTTGACTAATTGCTGGTCTACTTTGCAGATGTTGGTGCTTGGCAATATATTCAACAACATCGACATTCGTATTTTGATAGGATGCAGGTGATTATTGGTGTTCTTTGTAGTGGCATATTGTTGTCCACTTTTCGGGTTTCCAATTTTGATTATGGTAATTGGAACTTTCTAATTGATGAATCTAGTCCAGGATTAGTATAATGTTGGGAAAATTGAAAATAATTAATGAGGGTTTGTATCCAGGCTCTGGATTTGATGTTGATAACTTGGTATCATTTCCCACTACACAAATGTTATGTAAGATTTGTTTGATAAATTAACAACATGCTGATTGGATTGGGATATCTTTTTCTTCTTTTTACTTGTACCTTGATTACGTTTTATACTTAGTCAATACATTCTTACTCATAAAAAAAAAGGGACAATCAATATTACACTATGCATTATTTAGAATATCCAATATGAATGCTGTGCATGTAAATAAAAGATAAATCCTGTGAAAGTGCCAAGAGGTTTTTCTTGATAGGTGTTCTACTTAATACAACTTTTTATTTTTATTGAAATTATTATTTTGTTTTCCGTATTATAGTTGTATGGAAATTGGGTGATTGAATCACTTTATGTGGTGCTTTTGAAATAAATGAAAGTTGGGGGATTGGGTCTCTTAGGAACTTGTAGGAAATTGAGGATCTGTTGAAATATTTTAACTATATTTCAAAATGTTGCAGGTAACACACTGCAGCAGCCATTTTATTGTTGACATTTTGCGATGTTTAAAAGATTGAAAGACCTCAAAGTTTCCTATGAAGATTTACAATATTTATATTACCTCGGGAAATATATTTTCTTTTCATTAGGATATATTTTTGTCTTAAGGCATGCAATACATCTTTTGTTTTCCTTTTTCTCTTTTAGGGATCGAAGAGAATACTGCATGCCGTACAACTTAACTATGTTACAGTCTCCTTACTTTGGATTCTCCTAAATATGTACAAGAAGGTACGGGTTCAAGTAATTTGGGCATTGGCAACCTGAAGTTGGTTTATGTCTGGAGAATATTCAGAGGCCCCGGAATCAAAGGCCATCTCTCTAGGCCAATACATGTTAACCCCTCTTCATGATGCACCTATCCATGGTCTACATATTATGGTTGAGTCAGGTTTTTGAACTCCTATATATGACAATGATTGTGACAATAAGGGGCTTCCAAGAAATAATTTTTTATGTTCTTCAATCCAGGTCATTTGAATTCTAGAAAGGCTATTGGGTATTCTACAATCCTAACTAAATATCATTTTGACAATCATGTATGGTCAAAAGCCTTTATGTGAATTGTAGCCCAAGTCAGATATTGAGATTCTCTGAACAATTTGAGTTAGTGTTTCTGGCCAACCCAAGGCTAGCTCAACATTCAGATGTTTTGTATGTGACATTATGTGTACGATCAATCTCATCTTAAAGGTCTCATCTCAAATTTTTGAGTTTGTCTGCCCATATTCTGATTTTCCATCTGAGTTCATTTATAGCTGTGATTGTGAGACTACGGGTCTTTTTTACTTCCTAGCCCTTCTCAATGGTCCCATTGTGTTATTAGAGACATCAACCTCTAAAACAGCATGTCATAGGATTTCATCATATATGTTTGTCTCTGTTGGATCCCCCTATTTTTATTACTTAATGGGGCTTTTATAAGTTGCTTATATGATTGTTTATAATTTTATCCTTCCTATTCTCTCCAGTCATCTATCAGAAATTCATCTATGCAACACATAAGGACCCCCTCTAATTGTCCATGAAAAAGCCTAGATCCCTGATCCCAAATTATTCTTACCAGATTACGCATTGTTACAGCAGCAGATAGTCTTGCCAAAGATGGGGTTGATCGAGTAGTATTGTTTCTGGGGATTCCGGCGGGTGTTACATTCCATCACAGATAGGATCAGTTTTATTTTTCTCTTTTTTGTAGTTTTTTGTCATGTTAGTTGCTCTCTTTTCTTGCTTTTGTGATGGCCATGCTTTGGCCTTTGTATTTGGTCTCTTATTTTCTTATATATTCTCCTTCGCTATGCATCCAAAAAAAAAAAAGTTGAAATTTTACTTATAAGTAACTATGTTTCACATGATCTTGCCGATGGATTCTTGTTCATGCTGTTAGTACTTAACACATGACTCTCAAAGAATTTTGACTATACAAGCTCTGAAACTGAGTCAAAGCTATGTCTTTAATGGAAGAGAATAGTGATGGAGAATGGAAAGAGAATATAGATAGAAAAAAAAAAAAAAAAAACAGATATAATGGACGCAGAGACTAGGAGAGGGTTGAGGAATATGTTCCCCTTCCCCTTCCTCCTTAATTAACACCCACTTAGTATTTACAGGAAAGGTCTTTTAACCTGTAGCATGCATTCTTGATATTTTGTAGTTTAATGAAACCTACATGGTTAATATATTGGACGGCTTTTGCAAGTCTTACATTCTTGATGAGCCTAATAGATTCATTTATAGTTTGGCTATCAGAGATTAAAAGGTAATCACAGGGCATGATGTCAACTTATATGCCTTCTGCTTTTATCTCTTCTCAATTGCATCTTATTTATAATACTTGTATTATTTTGTGCCCTTTGCATTAGTTAGAACAGAATCATCTTGTTATCCAACTTTTAGTGAATGCGTGCTCATGATGTCATTCGTTCTCATTTTGCTCTTACACCGTATCCTATTGTTTCATTGATGTACTTGCTTCTTGAAATTAGACAAATGACTGATTCTTTAAAAAAAAAAAAATTTAAATACTTACCTAATTCTTTGGTCTTCCTTTTTAGGTGTGGGATTACACTGGCTTAGGATACACAAGGTACAATGCGAGAGATGTAGGTAAAGAAGTACTAGGGTAAGTTCTTACATAGTATGGACAAACTTTATTACTATCATGAAATTACTACAGGCATAATGCCGGTGATTTTGAATCTTTGATTCAGGTGTGTAGTGGAGAATAAGGTGCTTCATAGATCTCTATTATCATGTTTACAGGTATTTCCTGCAGCAACAAGCTTTGATTTTTTTTCTTTTTTCTTTTTTCTCCTTTTAGGTTTAAGTGGCTTCGTTTAAAATCAAACAAAATATAGGTGTACAAAAGCCAATTACATCCTTATACAGCAGAAACTGTACTTATTTCTTACCTTGGTTTTGTTTACTAGCCCATCAATAAGGTCACAACTTTACTAGGAAGTGATGTTAATGTGGTCATACTTTTCAATGGATTATGCTGTCTAAAAATATAGTATGTTATATGAAGTTCTTGTGTGTTCATTATGTTTTATTAAAATTTTCTGAGGGATCAACTCATGGACATGATATCTAATTAGGCATTATGCAGTATGAACTTCCTGCTTGTGCTTGTCTCGATTTTGTTGCATGTTATAAACTTCTTGCTTGTTCTTATCTTGCTTTTGTTGAACAGCCATCGCATCTTGCTTACCAGTAGAGAGTAGTTCAATGTGGACAGACTTTTAACCAGTTATGCAATATTATAATACTGTATGTTTTATGAACATCTTGCATGTGTTGTCATGTTAATCTTTTGAAAGTTCTATTTGGGAATATGCCAACATATTTGCATTTGCAATGTCTTCCATGATCAGATCGCCTTGATATTCTCTTTGAAAGCCCTTGTATTGATGCACTTATCTACACTGTAGTATAATACTACCTGTCGAGATGTATCGAGACATCCTGAAGATCATGCCCTGTTTACCTTCCAAAAAAAATAATAAATAAATAAATAAAAATAAAAATGATTATGTCCTGTTTCACATGGATTTTCTTTTAATGGATCCAAACATTCATCGGCAGTATTAACTGGAATCATAGAATTAGATCTATTTCTCCCAAAATGAGAATGGGATGGACTGCTTTCAAGTATCATAAGAAACATGACGTCTATTTATCTCTTGAGTGAGCCACAAAACTGGTCATATGTGTACTTTCAGCTAGCCTTTGTCACCTTATTGGTAATACATTAATTAACTACTCATTATCAGTTATCATTTCATGCATGGTTACAAATTTCCCCAAACTTCCCCTTTTTGAAAGACACTGAAATTCTCATATCATTGGTTCACTTATCTTGAGTTTTTTTCTGGGGCATAGTCTTTTTTATGGAAATATTTCAAAATGTGAAATTTCCCTATTCTAAATGTGCGTAAAATAGAAAGTTAAAGTTATGATTAAATGTCTCTAGTTTTTACTCATGTAATATCATTTTAATTATTTTATTGCATTTTTTGATACTTTGTTGAGACTTTAGAATTACACCTTGTCAGGATGCAGATTTCAGTAAGACAATCTATCCATCCAGGTTGACGTCGATGACAGTTCACAGTGAGGTAAAATCATCAAGAACAGCCTTGTACCTTCATGGATGCTTAGCGAAGTTGGATCTGAGTGATGGCAATAGCCTATATGCAAAGTTGGTGGTAATTATTCCTTGTCTGTAAATGAAGTTTGTAATTTAGTAGGAAAAAGATGGCAGAAGTTATCCTATATTTTAGGTCTATTTCTCATTTCTTAACTCATGATTATTGTCAAGTTTAATGATGCCTATGATAGGTTGGAGCTGATGGGGGCAAGTCACTTGTAAGGGAGTTAGCTGGGCTGAAGACAACTGGGTGGAGCTATTCACAAAATGCTGTCATTTGTACTGTCGAACATACAGTAGAGAACCGGTGTGCATGGCAAAGGTTTCTGCCTGCAGGCCCAATTGCACTTCTACCGATGGGTGATAAGTTTAGCAATATTGTTTGGACAATGGGCCCAAAAGAATCTTCAGATTTTAAATCAATGGATGCAGATAGCTTTGTGAATGCTGTAAACCATGCTCTGGATTATGGATATGGTCCTCGTCCTCAGTCTAGCTTCAATGGTAATGCAGATATGTTATCTTGGCTTACAGCAGGAGGGGTGACAGCATCTGCAAATGAAGGCTTTGAGGTTCCACCCAAAGTAGTCAAGGTGGTCTCTGAAAGAATGGCGTTTCCTTTGTCATTGATGCATGCAAATGATTATGCAAAAAACCGTATGGTTCTTATTGGTGATGCAGCACATACTGTTCATCCTTTAGCTGGTCAAGGAGTTAATTTAGGTTTTGGAGATGCACGTGCTCTCTCAAAGATCATAGCCGATGGCATTGCTACAGGTGCCGACATTGGAGAGGTATGCTATTCCGACTTTCCTTCATATTTGAGAAAAGGCTTTGAACATATTTTGTCAAGATTAATGAGTATCTATGGTTTATCTTTTAATCTGTCGCTTTTAATTGTATATATGTTTTCAACACAATTTGACTTGTGCTCTTATCAAGTGTTTATGTATGAAAAATGGTATCTACCTTGTAAGATCTTAAAAAGATAAATGGTTTATGCATTACAAGAAACAATATTGCATTGTCAAATGTATTTGGATTGAATAGTCATATTGCCTGGAAGAAAGATCCCATTATCAAATGTTTTGACTGTACATATGGCACATCAAACTTTCTACGTTGAGATGAACACATCAGTGTCCAACACGTATAAAGCTATACGCTTCATTCGCTAGCAATGTCAGTGTCCAACATGTCGCATTTAAGTATGATGGCTGTATCCTTATTCATGAAATTGTCTTTGTACACTGTTGCAAGATTGTTTACAATCAAGCGGCAGCTTAGTAGGAGCTAGATATTGAGTTATTTTATTACTAGAAATTGTTAGAAAAATATATCTGCCACTGTAGTTCTCAAATGCAGTCACAATTACATATGTGACTTGTAAGTGCAATCACTTGATACATTCTATAACATTAGGTTAAAAGATTTTGAGAAAGGCTTAGAATCATCAAATGTCTGCATGGTAGCTCTTATCCTTGGGAAAATACCAAAGAACCATTTTGGATTCTAGAAATGCCATTTTTACCAGGAAGTAATTGATAGAACTGATTGCTTCCACATCCGGTGCCGAGTTGCTCATAGTTTGATGCATCTTGCTTGTTTGTGCAGATCTCTCTATTGAAGAAATATGAAGCTGAGAGGAAGCCAGCAAATATAGCAATGATGGCTATTCTGGATGGTTTTCAGAAGGCGTATTCTGTTGATTTTGGGCCTTTAAACATATTACGAGCTGCTGCGTTCCATGGTGCCCAATATATCGCGCCATTGAGAAGGAATATAATCTCGTATGCTACTGGCGAGCAAAGATGGCCTCTGTTCTCTTGAGATCAATGGGATAATCCCTAACCTAACCCCTGTAAATATGAGTACTCTTCCCCCTCATAATCTTTGCTTTATAGAGATAGGTGCACAATGGGAAGACTTAAGTCTCATCATTGGTGTACAAGTTCAACGCCGAGCTGATGCCATCCGTAGGATCCCCCCCTAGAAAGCTAAAACTGTGGGGGAGGAACAGGGGTAGGTTATTAAGGCTGGTATGGTTTGAACATCATTTTTACCCATCCAGTTTCATTATTATAGAGAATGTTATGGCCACTCGTCGTACACACATGAACCAGTAAGGGTGTCTTGTCCTACATCAGCAGTACTCCTGGGGTCATGCCCTCCCGATTCGGTTGCTCCTAGCATTGCAAGTTACCATAGCATGGGCATGCCAAAGAACAAGTTTCTTGTAATGATATTTTCAGTTCTGATAACTTGTCTTCTCGTAGTTATAATCGAAGAATTTTGCCGGACTTTGAGATTTCAAAGGGAATTTGTTTTAACGTTTGGCTTAACTAAAATAAATGAATGTTCTGATTCTTTAATGTATTGCTTGTGAAGAGGAGACTAATATGATTCTTTTCCCTCTTAAAATCTCGAACCCAGCCCGACCCAAATTCAAACTCAACCTATTGAACCTGAACCCAGCCCGAATTCAATTTGTTGAGTTCGGGCTGGGCTTTGAGTCGGCCCAAGTTAAATGAAACTCCTACAAAAATAAAAAATAAAACATTTTATATTCCTAATATATATATTGTGATAAACCAATGATAATTTAGTAAGAAGGTTTAAATTAATATAATTTTAATATTATCAAAACCGAAAAATTAATTACAAAATAATTTAATATCATTAATTTTTAATTTATAACTTGAAGAGAAATTTTATGTTTTAATAAATTAACCATCTTTGTACTGTATCCTTATTATAATAATTGTATTCTAAATATTTGTGATTGTAACAATAAAGAAGGTAATTTTTGATAAACCAAATGATAATTTAGTAAGAAGGTTTAAATTAATTATAAATTAATGTACTTTTATATTAACAAAATCGAAACCGAAAAATTAATTATTTCATTAATTTTTAACTTGTAACTTAAATTAATATACTTTTTTCTTCATGTATTGTATCGTTTTTTTTTTTGGCAGGTAAGGTTTATGTATTAAAAGAAAGAAAGGAGGAAATTACAATCTAGGGTACAAACAGCCTCTTGAATCCTTGTCAAGGATAGTCAAGTGGCTAGGGGACATGTCCCAAGGTAAAAAGATGTGAACCTCATCCTAAAAGTAGTCATGTTGGCTAAAAAATCAGTCCGGAACTCATTTCTTCTTATGTTTTTTTTTTTATAACCTGGGTGTCCAGGCTAACTTGCGCACACCACGACTAATTCTTGGGACCTTGAAGTTAATGATTGGGTAAGCCTCCAGTGGCCCCAAGTGAAACAGCCCGTGCAGAATTGAACCCTAGAATTGGAGCTGGCACCACAACTTATCTTCTCATGTTGATGGCTTAAGTGAGCTCTCTGTATTGTATTCTTATTATAATAATCTTATTCTAATTTTTTGTTATTGTAAATATAAAGAGGGTATTTTTTGTAAAAAAGAAAATTATAAAAATAAGATTTATAATCATAAAATTATTGAATTAACCATAATAAATTTATTAAAATAACTATTAAAATATATGAGATATTTATTAAAAAATAAAAAGTTAAATATGTAATTAAAGTACTTAAATTTTGTAGACTTCATCTAAAGTACTTACAAATTTGCTTTTTTCGCTGGAGCTCCTTGTTGTCTTGTAATTATTTTTTCACTTTAGTTTAGTAGTAAATTAGTAATATTGATATTTGTATATCTAGTTGGAGACTCTGGGCAGACTGACTTCCCGAAACATTATCAAACAAAAGTAGGTTAATACATTTATTTGAACTTGAATATGACTCTAAAAAGAGTTGGATGTGAATCCCATCTAATTTATTATTTTGATAATTATGTTGACTTTAAAAAGGGTATTTTAGTAAATATATTTTTTAAATAAAATATGTACAATAAAACCATCAATCAATATCATATTATCTAAAAGGTACTAATTGTTTTTTTAGATTACTACAACTAAAAAGGACAAAAATATGGACCTTAAATTATCAAAATACGTAAAACTTAAAAATTGGTTCAAGTAATATGAATTTGATTGAAAAACCCCGCTATCTTAAAACCCACCCTTTCTACGGATTTCACAAACAGGTCCTTAATCTTCAGACCCAACACTTTTCCCGAAGTACACAAAAAAGCCCCTAATCTTTAATCTATTTGGAAGGCTAATGGACTAAACTTTAGGCTGTGTTTGTGTAAAGACCAGAAAAATTCAGATTAAAAAGAACATTACATAAAGGGTAAAATGGTAAATTAAACCACTACACCTAGAAACTAAACTAAGGTTACTATTAAACTAATGTTATAAACTATAGTAAAGGAAGTAGGATTATTGGTTAAGATTTACAAACTAAACTAAGATCAGAATTAATGGATAAATCTGTTACAACCAAACAAGACTTAACACTAACGATTAATTTAAGCTGGACTTAAGTAAGGCCCATTAGGCTAAAGCCCAATTGAATAAACTAAGGCTTAGTTAGCCTAATTAATATCTAAAATTCGTGCTAAATAAATAAGGAAAAATAAAGACTAGTTTAAATCAAGATAGGA
>JAUPMG010017273.1:0-15335 GCA_031762675.1 Pachysandra terminalis
CAAGATCATCATGATTAACCAAATTAATTATGCCCTTAAGCTTAATTAATTCACTAATCACAATTAGGGATATTACAGTTAGTGGATGAATTCAATTATCCCATTCAATTAATTCCAGTAAAATATTAATTTACCTAATTAGCTTTACCTTGGGCCAATGGGCTAATCGACCCATCCATGGTCCAATTGGAGTTCATTGTGTAGGGTCCAAGCCCAGTCCACTTAATTCACAAAATTACACAAGTTACCACTATTTCCTCAAAATCACATAAATGTCCAATTCAGTCCCTCTTATATCAATTACATCCTAAGGTTTAAAATGAGAATTAACTATCATTTAATTATCAAATTAAATGGTAGGGTAGGGGTCATTACAATCCCGCCAATCCAAGAAAGCTGCGAACTTCAGATACATTTTTGGGTTGTTCCCAACTTAGTATCGATTCAACCTTGCTTGAGTCAACTGAAATTCCATCCTTAGACAAGTGTCCTAGGTACTTCCCTTCTTCCTGCCAAAAGTCAGATTTAGAGAATTTTGCATACAATTTGTGATCCACCAATGTTTGTAAGGCAAGTCGAAGATGTCCTTCATGTTCTTAGTATCGATTCAACCTTGCTTGAATCAACTGAAATTCCATCCTTAGACACAACATGCCCTAGGAATTTCACTTCTTCCTGCCAAAAGTCACATTTAGAGAATTTTGCATACAATTTGATATCCACCAATGTTTGTAAGGCAAGTCAGAGATGTCCTTCATGTTCTTCTTTGGTTTTGGAGTAAACCAAAATGTCGTTAACGAATACCACCACAAACATGTCCAGGTATGGTCTGAAGATTCTTTGCATCATGTCCATGAATGTTGTTGGTGCATTAGTCAACCAAAAGGCATGACCACAAATTCGAAGTGTTTGTACCTCATTAGGTATGTTGTCTTTGGAATGTCTTCTTCTTTGATTCGTAGTTGATGGTAACCAGATTTGAGATCTATCTTTGAGAAGTATCGTACCCCCTTCAATTGATCAAACAAATCTTCTATCCTGGGTAATTGGTACTTGTTCTTCACTGTTACTTGGTTCAGCTTTCGGTAGTCGATGCATAGTCGAAGAGATCCGTCTTTCTTTTTCACGAACAAAACTAGTGCTCCCCATGGTGATGCACTTGGTCGAATGAATTGCAAGGCAAGAAACTCATTGCTTTCTCAGCTCCGTCAACTTAGTAGATGCCATACGGTAAGTTGGTAGTGCAATCGGCTTTGCTCCAGCCATTAAGTCTATGCTAAACTCTACTTCTCTCTTGGGAGGCAATCCCGGTATGTCTTGGAATACACTTCCAAATTTGCATACTATTGGAATTTGCTCCCATTCTCCCCTCTCGTCTTTTTCCCATAAGGCTAAACATGCTAAGTGATTTAATGTTTCAGATTTAGACCCTCTAACCTTTACAATTTATCCTCTGGTTATACAAAAGACACTATTCGGTTATGGCAGCCTATTTGCACATGGTATGCAACTATCCAATCCATACCCAAAATCACATCAAATTTCATCATGTTAAGCATAGTTAGGTCAATTGGTAATGTGGACTCATCTATCATAACTAAGCAAGACTCACATACCTTCCATAAGTATGTTGAACCTCCAATGGGATTTGCTACAATAAGACTCCTTTCTAGGTCCTTCATAGGTAAACCCAAACAGTTCACTAATGAATTTGCTATGAAGGAGTCCGACACTCCCGTGTCAAACAAAACCTTAGCTGTAGTGTGAGAAATACGAACCGTACCTTCCATGACTTCTCCTTACTGTTACTCGATGGCGTACACTCTAGATTGTTGAGGTTACTGTTGTGGAACTCCAGCCTTGGTTCCCTTCGATGCTTGTGCTAGTGGTGCCGGTTTTTTACCTTGCTGATAGTGAGGCTTGGGTACAAGTTGCTGCTATTGTCCTTGGGAAGTGTGTGCTTGTGGATTCTTAGGGAGTTTACAATCCCTTATGTGATGTCCTAACCTTCCACAATTGAAATACCTTATGCTTGGATAACCTTGAGTGCTTAGTGGCCCTTGAATCCTTTGCCTCTTCTGCTGTTCAATTGTGATACTTTTTGGAATTTCCAGCTCTTGGGTTGTTCCACCCCATCCTTTGGTCTTGCAACTTCCTAAATTATTGCATGTCCTTCTCCACCTTTCGAGCACAATCGACCAGCTTGTGGTACTCCATGAATTCCCGTACAATCAGCTTACTTTTGATGCTAGGCCTCAGTCCGCTCTCAAACCTGAAAGTCTTCTTCTCCTCTTCGTCAATGGCATCGGTGGCGAATTGAAATAGATCCATGAACTTTGCAGCGTACTCTGGTACCATTATGTTGCCTTGTTCCAGCTTCATGAACTCCAACTCCTTCTCCTTCCTAACAGTCTTAGGAAAATATTCCAAATAAAATTGTATTTTGAAGTGTGTCCAGGTTCGGATGTTCAGGATCTCCAGCGTTGCCTTCCACCATCTCCTTGCTTCACCTTCTATCATGAAGGCAACAAAATGAACCTTCTCTTTCTCATTCACTTCTATCACCTCGAAGATGTGTTCCAAGGAATCAATCCATGCTTGCGCCTCCATTGGGTCGGTAGTTCCTTTGAAGACAGTCGGACCAAGGTCCTTGAATTTGTCAATGTTGTGAACATTCCATTCTAGTTTAGTTTGTTGTGGTGTTGGCCGTGACTAAGCTTGTTGGTGCATCAATGCAGCCATCTCCCTTAGGGCATGATAAACTCCAGCAAGTTGTGGATCTTAAGTTTCAGCTCCGATTGAACCTGTACTCACATTATCTCTTCTTCCACTAGCCATTGTGAGATTGAGTAATCAAGGACTGTATAAGAAAACAGAAAACACCCACTTACTTGTTAAAACAAGTTTGGTAGTAAAAACAATCATCACACAGAAAGCTTTCAAGTATCAACATAGAGAAAACTTTTGAAACATCAATCACCTTGAAACTTTATGGAAATCTGATTGAAAATATAAAAGTTAGGCTTTGATACCAACTTTGTCACATCCCAAACTTAAGAGATCTCAAAAGAAATCTGAAATATGACTCTCACCCCACTCCACATGGGAGTGGTAGTCAATACAGCCTACCCCCTTAAAGAAAATTTCGTCCTTGAAATTTACTGACCTTATGTGAAGAGTTGCGGATACCTAGATTGCATCTTGTCTTCAAGCTCCCAAGTCGCTTCCAACGTCCTGTGATTGCTCCATAAGACCTTCACCTTAGCGATGACTTTGTTCCGTAGTACTTGCTCCTTCCGATCCAGGATTTTTATAGGAAGCTCTTCGTAGGTAGCATTTTCTCTGATGGTCACGGTCTGCCAGTCGATTACGAAAGTTGGATCTGGATGGTATTTCCTCAACATAGATACGTGGAAGACGTTGTGCACTAAATCCATAAATCACGATAATACCACTCTGTAAGCCACCTCTCCAATTCGCTGAGAAATTTTGAAGGGTTCAATATGCCTAGGTGCCAGCTTGCCTTTTTAACGAATCTGAACGCACCTTTAGTTGGTGAGACCTTGAGGAATACCGAATCTCCCACCATGAACTCAAACTCCCTCCTCCTCACATCCGCATACCTCTTCTGCCAATGTTGAGTTGTAAGCAGTCGGTCTCTGATTAGCTTGATTTTTTCGGTTGTCTCGGCCACGATCTCCGATACCAATGGCACATGAGCATTGTCTTCATTCCAACACAAAGGTGATCGGCAGGGTTTGCCATAAAGAGTTTCGAATGGTTCCATCCCTATGCTCGCTTGATAACTGTTGTTGTAGGAGAATTCGATGAGTGTTAGATCGTCTTCCCAGCTGCCCTTGAAATCTAGGATACACGATCTCAGAAGATCTTCAAGTGCTTGATTTACTCTTTCAATCTGACTGTCTATTTGAGAATGGAAGGCAATGCTGAAGTTGATTTGTGTCCCCAATGCCTTGTGCAAACTTTTCCAGAATCTTAAGGTGAACTGCGAACCTCAATCTGATACTATAGTGACAAGCACTCCATGCAAACGAAGGACCTCTCTCACGTTCAATCTCGCAAAGTCGTCGGTGTTCATCGTTGTCTTTGAAGCTATAAAGTGAGCTTACTGGTTAAACGATCCACAATTACCCATACCATGTTGTGGTTGTTGCGTGTCTTCGTAAGTCCCATAATGAAATCCATTGATATGTGCTCCCATTTCCACTCCCAAATGGGTAGAGGCTGAAGCATTCCTGCCGACTTCTGATGCTCTGCTTTCACTTGTTGGCAAACTGCACACTTAGTCACAAACTCTTCGATCTCGACCTTCATTCGATTCCACCAATAATTATGTCGAAGGTCGTAGTACATTTTGGTTCTGCCCGGATGAATAGAATACCGATATCTATGAGCTTCGGCTAGAATCTCATTCTTCAGATCTTCGTCTTGTGGTACGCAAAGTCGTCCTTTAAATCTATTGCTCCCGTCTCAGCCTTGGTCCATTCGGTTTGCTCCTCATCTGTGGCTAAGTCTTGCATCCATTTCTCATTCTTCTGAAGGTCAATGACCCTTGCCTTCAGTGATTGTTTGACGAGTATGTTGCACAGTCTTACACCATGACTAGTTCTACGAGCGACGAAGTTGAAATCTGCAAGTACTTTGTAGAGCTTCCATTCCTGAACTAGCATGTGGGCTACGACACTTCTAGGTTTTCAGCTAAGTGCGTCCGTTACTACATTGGCTTTGCCCGGATGGTACTGAAGGGAAAAATTGTAGTCATTCACGAGCTCCATCTACCTTCTCTAGCGCATATTCAATTCCTTCTGAGAAAATAGGTACTTGAGGCTCTTCTGGTCTGAGAATACTTCAAATGTTTTGCCTACAAGGTGATGTCTCCATATTTTCAATGCGAACACGATCACTACAAGCTCCAAGTCGTGCATGGGATAGTTTCTTTCATCTGTCTTCAACTGCCTTGAAGCATATGCTACAACCTTGCCATCTTGCATTAAAACACAGCCATGCCCGGATAACGATGCGTCCGTGTAGACTACGAAGTCGATGTCGCCAACTGGAATTGTGAGGACTGGTGCAGTAGTAAGTTTCTCCTTGAGAGTGGTGAAGGCTGCCTGGCAAGCGTCATCTCAAATGAACTTCACGTCTTTCCAACTCAGCTTCGTTAGCGGGGCTGCAATACTTGAGAATTGTTCAATAAATCTCTGATGATGACCCGCTAATCCCAAGAAACTGCAAATTTCAGATACATTCTTGGGTTGCTCCCAATTGGAAACTGCTTCCACCTTACTGGGATTTGCGGTAATACCTTCCTTAGACATCACGTGTCATAGGAACTTCACTTCATCCTTCCAAAACTCACACTTCGAAAACTTCGCGTATAGCTAGTGGTCTACTAGGGTCTGCAAGGCAATACTGAGGTGCTCCTCATGTTCTCCTTTTGATTTGGAGTAGATCAGAATGTCATCGAAAAACACTACAAGGAACTTGTCTAGGTAGGGCTTAAATACCCTTTGCATCATATCCATGAATGCTGTCGGGGCATTGGACAATCCAAATGGCATGACTACGAATTCGAAGTGTCCATACCTCGTTCTAAACACAGTCTTAGGCACATCCTCTTCTTTAATCCGCAGTTGGTGATACCATGATCTGAGATCTATCTTTGAGAAACAAGACACCCCTTGCAACGGATCAAACAAATCATTAATGTGCAGTAACGGGTATTTGTTCTTGATCGTCACTTGGTTTAATTTTCTGTAGTCTATACACAACCTAAGAGACCCATCCTTCTTCTTCATGAAGAGTACCGGCGCACCCCAAGGTGAAGAACTTGGACGTATGAATTTCAACTCTAAAAGTTCACCCATCTGTTTCCTTAATTTAGTCAGCTCTGTGGTGCCATTCGATAAGTTGGTAGTGCAATGGGTCGTGCTCCTGTTACCAACTCGATGCAAAACTCTATTTCACGCTTGGGTAGCAGTCCTGGGTTATCTTGGAACACTACTCCATACTGGCACACCACAGGGATTTCATCTCAATCCTCCCTCTTCTTAGTGGACTCATGATCCAAACAGGCAGACAGGTTGGGTATCCCAAATTCCGAACCCATAACTTCTACTATGTCACCCTCCGGGATCAGAAAGGATACAACTCGGTTATGACAGTCTATCTGCACGTGATGTGCAGCTAGCCAGTCCATTCCCAAAATGATGTCAAACTCATGCATATCAAGGACAATTAAATCGATAGGTAAGGTGAACTCATCTATCACAATCGAGCAAGATTCACATACCAAGTCTAAGTGTGCGGTTCCTCCTATAGGGTTTGCTACTACCAAACTCCTCTCTAAGTTCTTCATATGAAGACCCAAACGGTGTACAAGTGTTCGTGTAATGAAAGAGTGAGAGGCTCCAGTATCAAATAACACTCGTGCAAAAATATGTGAGAGTGGTATGATACCTTCCATGACTTCATTCTGTTGTGGTTCAATTGCAAAGACTTTGGCCGTCTAAGGTGGTGGTTGTAGTCGTGGTTGAGGGGGTCCAGTCCTTGGTCCTTTGAATGATGGTACTAGTTGAATAGGAACCGGATTCTGCACATAGTGGGGTTGGGGTACCATTTGTTGTTGTTGTGGCTGACGTTGGAAGAGATTCGAGTTCCGAGGTGTTCGGCAATCTCTACAGTTGTGTCCCCTCGTCCCACAATGGGGGCACCGCAACGGGAAGTTCCCAAAATCTTGAGAACTGGATGGACCTTGAATCCTTTGCCTCTTCTGTGCCTCAGAGGAGTTGCCCTTGAAGTTACTAAGCTTCAGACTATTCTTAGCGTTCCATAGGTCCATAGCGTTCTTGAACTCCATCATATCTATCACGACCCAAACTTAAAGTAATTCACGTAGAACCCCTTAGGTTCGAACCGTGACTCTCACCCCTACCGAGATCGGGAGTGGCAGTCAATATTGAAACAAATAATAGAAATTTGGTAAACATTAAAGGAACTACTTTACTGAAAATAATCAAAAACTAATACTCAGTTATTAAATCCAAAACACTTAATGAAATAGCAGCGGAAAGGAAAATAATTACATCTATTTCCAAGTTTAAATCAAATCCCTAACCCGATACATCATATCTGATCTAAGAAATAAATCGATAAAACCGATGATAAATCTTTAAGTAGAAATCACTCCACGCATCGCTAAATCCAGCAATGATCACAAAAAGGGTATGACTCATCTTGTTTTCCTGAAAGTGCGCCAAGGCGTCAGCTACACTTAGCCTAGTAAGTAATCAATTAAATAGTATTTTAGATTGGAATAGGGTCAAAGTCACTCGCCACAT
The DNA here is from genome assembly GCA_031762675.1 of Pachysandra terminalis. Taxonomy (NCBI): domain Eukaryota; kingdom Viridiplantae; phylum Streptophyta; class Magnoliopsida; order Buxales; family Buxaceae; genus Pachysandra; species Pachysandra terminalis. Next base: position 7,362 of record JAUPMG010017273.1, read on the forward strand.
AGGTTAAAAAGCAATAAAAATGATAATCATGTTAAATATGCAAGTATGTGAAAAGTAAATGCAATGTGCTGCAAATCAGATTTAATGTATGCAATGCAGGCTCATGCAACAGATAATATGATTACCATATGTAATACATGCACATAAAGATGATATGTAGTTAATGCATGCTGTTTGGCATTTGATTAGTGTATGTTCCACATCCGATCTTAATCGTACTAGTCGAGATGTCTCACCCAGAACACATCCCCCGATATTTGGTTGGGCTAGTAGACTATTCTATGTGTACATCATAGTTTCTAGGAGCTACGACCTAGAGGTCACAATCGCCTCGATTATTTTCTATCATAGGGACGAATCCCAAGGAATCACCCAGATGTACCTCTGTGAATCATACATTGACCGACCTACTAACAGAATTCACTAAATTAATTGGTATATTGGGAATGTCACCCAGAACATATCCCTCACCTTAAACAGATTTTCCGAATGTCACCTAGAACATATCCCTCACCATAAACAGATTTGGTCTATTGGGATGTACCGCCCCTCAACACATTGATAAAATATTAGTAGTCCACCCAAGACTTCCTCACCAATATGATAACACTCATTATGTCCATAATATTCAACACATGAATTTACGGAGTACAGTCACGGCATTAGACCTACCCAAGGTCAATAATGCAAACGGGCATATGCTGTGCAATTGTAATGTAGGTGCACATTAACTAATCATACAATATGTGTACAATAGTGTAATAAGTCTAATTTATTAATATGAATGTATAAATCATGGTATAGGTCTCATGGTATTCAATTTATGTGAAATCGTGTCTAATTATAATAAAACAACACACCGCATGAAAAATCATCAACATTGGGCTGTCCGGCGGCCTAATCGGCACACCAGTTGGCCTCCGGCAGTCTAGGCAGGGGCTGAAACTCACAAAACACAGGTAGTGGTCCTACCGGCAGGCTAACCGGCACACCGGTTGGCCTCCGGCAGGCTAGGCAGGGATCAAACTTCTCATTATTCATCAAGTGTAGCCACCGGTTGTCTAACCGGTACGCCGGTTGTCAACCGGTAGCTTAAACAGTAACCAAAAATCAACACACAAGTTTTCGGTAGGCTAACCAGTACACCGGTAGCTTAAACAGTGTTTAAGCTAAGGGATTCAGGAGCAATTCCGGCAGGGTTCCAGTAGGATTATGGCACGTCGGTAGGCTGCCGGATTTGGGTTTTCTAGGTTTTCCAGATTTGACATACAGTCGGTATTTTGGTCATAACTTGATCAATATTTATCGAAATCACCTCAAATTTGTTTTGTTGGATTCCTAACAAATAGAGGAATATTAAAAAAATAAGAAAGCAATAATATAAAATATAGACATACGTCCGGTAATCAATAGTTCAGGTCTGTAAAATATTCCAGGTTAGGTCTTATGTAGAAAAGTATAAGATTATAAAACAATCAACATGTTCTTGAGTTTGAACAAAAGTACTATGTCATATTCACTGAATATGGCATTTAACCTAAATCCAAATCCAAAATAAAGAATAATTGAATTAACTTATAGTGCTCTAGCTCGTCGGATCTTCTTCTTCTTCAACCCAGTTCAAGTCTGAACTGTTCCTCTTCCTCTTCTTAGCACCAGCTTTCAACTTGGATTTAAGTTTAATGATTTGGACGACCAAACCAGTGATTATATAGATTTTAATTTTTTCTCTTAGTTTTTCTAGAGTTAAAGTTAGTTTAGGATTATGTTTCTAATCCTAGCCTTTAGATTAGGTTAGTTAATTTACACCCTTTAGAAGAGAGGTGTTCTAGTTCTAGTGTGAGTTAATGTCTTCTCTTATCTTGTCTTGTCATAATTAGATTAGGTTCTTTTGTTTTTAATCTTAGCCATTAGATTAGTCCAATTAATCCCAACCATTTATTTTAAGTCTTTTAATCATATTAGGAATGTTAGTGGTTGTTTTAATCATAATATAATGTTCTAGTTGTATTATAACTTATCCTTAATTTATTATTATTTAATTTGAACGAAAATTAGTTATTAATTAAGTTATTTGGGCTTTAGTCTAGTTTGGCTCTAATCCTAATGGGCGTTACTTAAGTCCACTAATTAATTATTAGTGTTTGGTCTTGTTTGGTTACTTTTAGTTTAATCTATTAAATCAGTTTTCTATTTAAGTTGAACTGTCCTTTGTTTATAACCTATAGTTTTAATTTATTAATTACTTTAGGTTATAATATTTATTAGTCTTTTAGATTATGATTTAAATGCTCCTAAAATATCTTAAGGACACATTATAACTTAAAGAGTTATGATTGTGTGTGAAGCACTTCAGTTTCCTATTGTGCAACCCACCAATCACAAACAATCAAAGTCTAAGGTGTAAACTAATTTACTAAAATTTTAAATTTCCCCTATATTTTAATTAATTACAAATAAATCCCTATAAAATTTCAGGTTATTACATTCTACCCTCCTTCAGATAATTTTGTCCTCGAAATTCGACATCCTAACCAGAAAAGTTATAGAGACTTACCTTGAAATTATCACCTGATCATTAATCTTTCCAGGGGATATCTTTAAATTCCCATCCATTCTGAAATTAGGTTGATGAGAAATCTGTTTAAAAATAAAGAAATATGCCCACACTTAAGTTAGCAGCCAATGTCTGTAATAACAATCTACACACAGAAAACTTTTTAAATATCAACACCTTGAAACCTTTAAAAATATTGGCGAACAAAAACTTTTGGAAACTGAATTAAAACAAGAAAAATTAGGCTCTGATACTTCTTTTGTCACGACCCAAACTTAAAGTAATTCACGTAGAACCCCTTAGGTTCAAACCGTGACTCTCACCCCAACCGAGATTGGGAGTGGCAATCAATATTGAACCAAATAAGAGAAATTTGGTAAACATTAAAAGAACTACTTTACTGAAAATAATCAAAAACTAAAACTAAGTTATTACATCCAAAACACTTAATGAAATTGCAACAGAAAGGAAAATAGTTACATATATTTCAAAGATTAAATCAAATCCCTAACCCTTTACATCATATCTAATCTAAGAAAGAAACCAGTAAAACTGATGATAAATCTGCAAATAGAAATCACTCCATGCTTCTTTAAATCCAGCAATGATCACAAAAAGAATATGACTTATCTTGTTTTCCTGAAATTGTGCAAAGGCGTCAGCTACACTTAGCCAAGTAAGTATTCAATTAAACATTATTTTAGATTGGAATAGGGTCAGAACCACTCTCCAATGATACAACATAGGTTAAACAGCAATAAATATTATAATCATGTTAAATATGCAAGTATATGTTAAATAATGCAATGTGATGCAAATCAGATTTAATGTATGCAATGTATGCTCATGCAACAAATAATATGATTACCACATTTAATCCATGCACATAAAGATGATATGCATTTAATGCATGCTGTTTGGCATTCGATTAGTGTATGTTCCACATCCGATCTTAATCGTACTAGTCAAGATGTCTCACCCAGAACACAACCCTCGATATTTGGTTGGGCTAGTAGACTATTCTATGTGTACATCATAGTTTCTAGGAGTTGCGACCTACAGGTCACAATCGCCTCGGTTATTTTCAATCATAGGGACGAATCCCAAGGAATCACCCAGATTTACCTCTGCGCATCATACATTGACCAACCTACTAGCAGAATTCACTCAATTAATTGGTATATTAGGAATGTCACCAACAACATATCCCTCACTTTAAACAGATTTTGGGAATGTCACCCAAAAGATATCCCTCCCCAGAAACAGATTTGGTCTACTGGGATGTACGATCCCTTAACACATTAATAAAATATCAATAGTCCACCCAAGACTTCCTCACCAATATGATAACACTCATTATGTCCATAATATTCAACACATGAATTTATGGAGTACAGTTAAGGCATTAGACCTACCCAAGGTCAATAATGCAAACGTGCATATGCTGTGCAAGTGTAGTGTAGGTGCACATTAACTAATCATAAATATGTGTACAATAGTGTAATAAGTCTAATTTATCAATATGAATGTATAAATCATGGTATAGGTCTCATGGTATTCAATTTATGTGAAATCATGTCTTATTATAATAAAACAATACACAGCATAAAACTCATCAAATCGTCAACCATTCGGTTGTCCGCCGGCCTAACCGGCACACCAATTGACCACCTGCAGCCTAGGCAGGGGCAAAAACGCACAAAACACAGGTAGTGGTCGTACCGGCAGGCTAACCGGCACACCGGTTGGCCTCCGGCAGCTTAGGCAGGGACCGAACTTCTCATTATTCATCGAGTGTAGCCACCGGTAGCTTAAACAGTAACCAAAAATCAACACACGGGATTCCAGTAGACTAACCGGTACACCGGTAATCAACCGATAGCTTAAACAGTGTTTAATCTAAGGGCTTTAGGAGCAATTGCGGCAGGGTTCCGGTAGGATTCCGACGCGTCGATAGGCTGCCGGATTTGGGTTTTCTGGGTTTTTCTGATTTGAAATAAAGTCGGTATTTTGGTCATAACATGGTCAATACTCATCGAAATCACCTCAAACTTGTTTTGTTGGATTCCTAACGAATATGAGAATCTTAGACAAATACAAAATAAATAATATAAAATATATACATAGGTCCGATAATCAAAGTTCAGGTCTGTAAAATATTCCAGCTTAGGTCTTATGTAGAAAAGTATAAGATTTTAATAAAATCAACATGTTCTTGAGTTTGAATTAAAGTATTATGTCATATTCACTGAATATGGCATCTCACCTAAATCCAAATCCTAAATAAAGAATAATTGAATTTACTTACAGTGCTCTAGCTCGTCGAATCTTCTTCTTCTTCAACCCAGTTCAAGTCTGAACTGTTCCTGTTCCTCTTCCTCTTCTTAGCTCCAGCAATCAACTTGGATTTAAGTTTAATGATTTGGACGACCAAACCTGTGATTATATAGACTTTAATCTTGTCTCCTAGTTTTTCTAGAGTTAAAGTTAGTTTAGGACTATGTGTCTAATCCTTGCCCTTAGATTAGATTGGTTAATTTACAACCTTTAGATGAGAGGTGTTCTAGTTCTAGTGTGAGTTAATGTCTTCTCTTATCTTGTCTTGTCCTAATTAGATTATGTTCTTTTTCTTTTAATCTTAGCTATTAGATTAGTCTAATTAATCCCAACCATTTATTTTAAGTCTTTTATTCCTATTAGGAATGTTAATGGTTGTTTTAATCTTAATATAATGTCCTAGTTGTATTATAACTTATCCTTAATTTTTTCTCTTTAATTAGCACGAAAATTAGTTATTAATTAAGTTAATTGGGCTTTAGTCTAGTTGGGCTTTATTCTTATTGGGCATTACTTAAGTCCACTAATTAATTATTAGAGCTAGGTCTTGTTTGGCTTGTTTTAGTTTAATCTATTAAACCAGTTTTCTATTTAAGTTGAACTGTCCTTTGTTTGTAACCTATAGTTTTAATTTATTAGTTACTTTATGTTATAATATTTATTAGTCTTTTAGATTATGATTTAAATGCTCCGAAAATATCTTAGCCACACATCATAACTTAAAGAGTTATGATTGTGTGTGAAGCACTTTAGTTTCCAATTGTGCAACCCACCAATCACAAACAGTCAAAGTCAAAGGTGTAAACTAATTTACTAAAATTTCAAATTACCCCTATATTTTAATTAATTACAAATAAATCCCTATAAATGTCAAGTTATTACAATATCCTTCTCCACTTTTCTAGCACAGTCCACCACTTTACGGTACTCGGTGAACTCCCTCATAATCAACCTACTCTAATGTTTGGCCTCATGCCACTGTCAAAACGAAAAGCCTTCTTTTCTTCCCCGTTCACCGTATATTTTGTGAATTGGGACAATTCGGTGAACTTAGCGGCGTATTCCATCACCGACATACTACCATGCTTGAGTTTCATAAATTCCAACTCTTTCTCTTTCCTCATGGTCTTTGGGAAGTGCTCCAAGTAGAAGACCTCCTTGAATCTTACCAATATCATGACTGTTGTAATCTCCAGTGTCGACTTCCACCATCGACGCGCTTCTCCCTCTAGCATAAAGGCGGCAAAGCGAATCTTGTCAACATCCTCAACCTTCATTACTTCGAATATAATCTCCATGGAGTCAATCCAATTCTGAGCCTCAATTGGGTCTATAGCTCCCTTAAAGGTTGTCGGGCCAAACTTTTTGAAACTCTCCAGGCCTGAGATGTTCCTCTCTGTTGCCGTCTGAAGCTGAGTGTAATAACCTGAACTTTTATAGGGATTATTTAGTAATTAATTTGAAATATAGGGGTAATTTAAAATTTTAGTAATGTTAGTCACACCTTTGACTTTGACTGTTTGTGATTGGTGGGTTGCACAATAGGAAACTAAAGTGCTTCACACACAATCATAACTCTTTAATTTACAATGTGTAACTAAGTTATGTTACGGACATTTCAATCATAATTTAAAAGCTAATAATTCTATTTACCTAAAGTGATTAATAAAATAAAACTATAGGTTATAAACAAAGTTCAGTTCAACTTAAATAGAAACTGGTTTAATTGATTAAACTTAAGTCCAACTAATAATTAATTAGTTGGACTTAAGTACAACCCACCTAAATTTAAGCCCAATTAGGTTAATTAAATAACTAATTTTTGTGCTAATTAAATAATAATAAATCAAGGATAAGTTATAATACAACTAGGACATTAGACTAAGGTTAGAACACCCACTAATATTCCTAATATAATTAGAAGACTTAAAACCAATGGTTAGGATTAATTAGACTATTCTAATGGCTAGGCTTAAAAGTAAAAAACCCTAATCTAATTAGGTAAGGTTAGATAAGATTAATCATTAACCCACACTAGAACTAGAACATCTCTCATCTAAAGGATGTAAATTAATTAATTAATGTAAGGGCTAGGATTAGAATCTTAATCCTAAACAAATTATAACTCTAGACCAACTAAGAAACAAGATTAAAAACTATATGAACATGGTCTTGGTCGTCCAAACCATAATCATAAATCTGAGAAGATAGCTGAAGCTAAAGGTGAGGAAGAACAGTTCAGACTTGAACTGGTATGAAGAAGAGGAAGATCAAAAGCGACAAGCAAGGTAAGTAATTTCAATTGCTTTATATTTTTTATTTGGATTAATTGATATGCCATATTCTATGAATATGACATAGCACTTTGAATTCAACTCAATCATGAACTATTTTTCATAAAAACTCAACCTTTCTAAGTTTAATCAATCCAAGCAAGGTAAATTAGTTGTTTGATTATTATTTTGATTTGGTTTTGTTCAGAATTGATTTTAAACATTAATCTCTATTGAAGAAAATTTCTAAAAATAACTTGTAATACAAAAATTATGCTTAATTGTTGTTTTTGGGCAAACCAGCGGCCTACCGGCGTGCCGGCTAGCCTGTCGGTTCACCAAAATTGGATCCAGCAAACCTACCGGTGTGCCAGTAGTCTGTCGGAACCCTGCCGAATAACCATGTGTGCCTGAGACTTTCAAAACAAGCCTTGTCTAGCCTGCTGGATGGCTAGCCGGTGTGCCGGCCAGCCTACCGGTGGCTACCCCTGTTAATTGTGGAAAACCAAGCCTCTGCCTAGGCTACCGGTGTACCAGTTAGCCTACCGGTCAGCCTTAGACCCTGCACCTAGTTAATTTGGCCCCTGTCTAGGCTGTCGAATGGCCAACCGGGCCGGTTAGCCTACTGGTCAGCCTAGTGACCTTGACTCAAATCTGTTTTGACCTGCCCAGGCAACCGGTAGACCTGCCGACGTGCCAGGTAGCCTGTCGGTCATCCCAGGTTGGGTTATTTATTACGAATTTCATGATATAAATAATATTTGATTAATGATGATTACTTGTATGTTGATTTTGATTGTTCCATGA
>JAUPMG010017284.1:0-15335 GCA_031762675.1 Pachysandra terminalis
TACTAAATATTAGTAGATAATGGTCTCTTCTTATCTATTAGTATCCTAAGATTGTTAAGATATTAATAATTTCTTATGTACTTATATTTTAGCATCATATTAGGATAAGGGTCTTTTATCTATTTAGCCATTATTATCCTAAGACCCTTAGTAGAATTGGCCTTTTAGTTATAAAATTGATCGAAAATTAATTAATTATTTAATTAAAAAATAAAAATAAATAAAAGTACAAAAAGATCATAAATCACATTAATATATATATATAATTACTTATAGAAAGTTTAAAGATTATTTAAAACTAATTATATTTATAAAGTTAAAAAGGATAATTCAAATATCTGATAGAGTCCAAATCATGTTGGACTCTATCTTCTCTTTTAAATAGAAAAGAAAAAAAAATGTCTAATGTTTTTATAAGAAAAAGAATGATAACAAAAAAGGAACAGTGTACTGAAATATTCTTCCGTAACAACTTGATCCTGGATAGAGTCCAAATCATGTTGGACTCTATCCTCTTTTAGATAAAAAAGAAAAAGACGTCTAACATTTTTATAAAAATTTACAAAAAAAAAAAATGAATAATGTACTGAAATTCTTAAAAGTAGTATTTACCTGTAATACTAGTATATATATATAATCAGATTGGATCAATACACATCTGAGTTCAATCCGATTTTAATTTTTATTTCGATCGGATCACTAAAATCCTATACCGAATCTGTGATTATCGAATTCAGATCTAGATCATGATCCGATCTGTTGACAGGCCTAATTCCCAAACTCTTATGCGTTAAGCTACTTCACAACTTTAGTAACATTTTAAAAATACCTATTTTATCCCTAGAATTTCTTATGTACTTGAATAAATGTTATTTCTAAGCTTTAATAATGTTTTTATAATACCTATTACCCCTAAACTTAAATAAGCATTTAAATAAATGTATTTATCAAACGCTATTTCCTTCAAGTAAGCAGTTTTTTGTTGCTGTGGGTAAGTGCTCCCATTGAGCAACTTGTCCAATGAATGCTTATCCATAAGCACAAGCCGGGTCCAACACAGCCTTAACACTAATATGCAAACATAGAATATTACTTCTGGCTATATCAATGGTAGGCCTATTGATTAAATCATGATCATAATCCAATTTGAACATGTATGATCCAATGATCCGATCACTAACGATTTGATCAAGGACCTGAATCCACGACGTTTGAATTGTCGCAAACCCACAACTGCTAATAACATATGCTAGAAAATCAAGTCATTTGACTTCATCTAATTGATACTTAGAATCCATCTGTCTGCCTCTACTACCATTAAAATTTGATTGAGAGGTTTTTGCACTTGAACACTTCTAGCTCCTAAAACATTAAAAGTCTTCTAACATTATAGAAGGTAGTCAGTACTTCAGCGGTGACTGTTGGGTTGGCAGCAATCCAAAGCGCTTCTTCAGGAGAACTCTTTGCCTCGAGTACTTATCATCTGGGGAGAAGCGAGCTGCACTCCAAAATATAGAGAGCATAAGCATGAATGGTGAAATAAAATGAATGAAATTAAGCAAAGAATAAATAAAAAACCCTTGTTCATAATCTGGAATGAAAATAACACTTGCGAGATTTTAACATAAGAACAAAGCTGCTCTGCAATTTATTTATTTATTTTTGGAGGGTATGTCATTTTAAAGACTACATTAATCTTAGTGTATTTGTTTTGTGCACAACTGTCCTGGTAGAATTTCGTAGAACACCTTCACGCATATGTCCTCCCAAGAAACATAAAATGAGATAGTGGGTATAACCACGCGTGTGCGTGCATGAATTGTGTGAAATAGAGAGAGAGAGAGAGAGAGAGAGAGAGAGAGAGAGAGAGAGAGAGAGAGAGACAGAGATTGGTATAACTCCAAGCATATACAGGTGGATTTCATGCTCAATCCAAGAAATCTGATTGCGTAACTGGTGAATGCCACAAATTCATAGGCTAAGGCTTATAGCATAACCGTTTTTTAGTCCGATTTATGAAACCAAAATAAAAATTGCAATAAAGGAATTGATTATAGAGTAATAAAAACTACACAGAATGACTTCCTGACTGCGAAACTGGTAAAACTCTCCCACTAGCTTAGATAAACTAGGACCTACGTGAGCTATTTAGCTAGGTATGAATAGATGTGGATAATGCTTGCCATATAAGTTGTTTAACATGCAGGTGTTAGTGTGAGTTTGAAAAACCATATAACAGAATCAACTGCATCTTTATTTTATCTTATACATGCAACTACATGATTCAGTAAAAAAGCATTTCACCAGCATCAATATAGGGCAACATACAACTGAATGTATCATTCAGATGTTTTTTTAGGTGCTATGAATTCAAGGTTTACACGTTTCTCGTTTTCATTTCTAATTTTCATTCAGAAATTACCTGGATGAGCAGATTGTGTTGGTAACCCAAGTGGAGATTCTTTCTGCACAGAAAAGCAATTAACAATCAGCAACAACAAATTACCCAAAAACAACAAAAGGGAAAAGGATCTCCGTTAAGATACAATAGATCTAAGCAACTGTTCTGACAAAGGTTTCTAAAGTCCAAATGGGAAATCCTCCAACGAGGGCACATGGACAACCACTCTCACAAAATAATTAGACGCTTTACCATACGAACAATGTTTTAAAACGCTAAGGTGTGAGGCAAGGCGTTTCACTTGCCCAAAGTGTGTAGCATAAGCCTCAATGATTGAGGCGTAAGCCTCACGAGCACACCTTTTATAGATAAATAAATAATAATATAAATGTAAAATAAATTAAATAACAATTGATATTCATGTCATGATACGTGACTAAAACTAACAATTAAAATAAAATTAGTAGTACTTTCTATTTAACAGGGTTGGTTAGCGCCAATTTATAGTTAAAATCTTGATTCCTTACAAAAATGAGTATTAAATCAATCTGTGAGAATTTATCAGCCTAGCTACTGAGGCTTACGCCTTATGTCTTGAGGCATACGCTTGGCTTATGCCTCGACATAAGGTGCAAGCCCCATGAGCAAGGCATGTCTCAAGGTTGAGCATTTTTGTAACACCTCCCACTGAGGCACGCCTCAAGGCTTATGCCTCAAACGCCTTTGGAAACACTGATAAAATATCAGAAATAATTTTTTAAGTATTTTATGTATAATGCCACTAAAACAAGTTAAGTTTTTTTCCATGCAGCAGCTGTGTCTCGAGCTGCAATTTGGCATGTGAAAGAGGGTAACATGGAGGAACATGATAATCTGTTGGGTCTAGTGTGAAAAACAATGGCCATAGAAGTGCTAAAATGCTATGTTTAAACAGGTTAATAGACTTTTTTTAATCGATGAACAAGCTAATAAACTCAAAATATAATCTAGAAATGACTTGGACAATGTGTAATTAGAAACAAAAAGAAAATTATTGATAGTCATTAACTAAATTGTAGATCTAAGGCTGGTGCACAGTTTGTACTTTCGTTTTTGTCTGGTAATTACACAATTTGTTTACTCCAAGATAATAATGATGTACAGCTAAGACTATATTATGCTCATGTACTGATAAAAAAATAACAAAATTGCAGAAACAAAAACTTGAAGATAATCGGCTCCAAATTCTATTGACCTAGATGGATCTAGTTCCTTGTTTTCTTCCAGAAATTTAAACATATGCATGTCTCGAGCATTGCATAGATACTTTATAAAAAATTAGTTAGAAAGTTCAATGAGTTTGGACCCATTAGTCTAGTTGGGACAAGGCATAATATTCTTTGATTTTCCAACTCATACATCAAGAAACAAATGAGGATTCGAATCCCTCCTACTGGTTGTTGGTTTTATTGGAGGCCACCACTTTGCAAGTCCAGGAAAAGCCATTCAATCACAACTATGAAAAACATACTTTCAACCAAATGACTGAAAGATTCTCACAAGGTTTGGACAAGGTATATAAAGTAAAGTTTCTTTCTTTCATGAAACACATCAGGACCAGCTCAGGTTCTTTCCATGTGAAGGTAATTGAAGTTCGGTTCTCCCAACTCCCATCTATTGTTAGTGATGAGAGCAGTTAATACTTGCAATTAAAGGAAATGCACATTGGAAAAACCACCCACTACCACACAAGCTTGACTTTTATCAGTACATCCAATAGGAATAGAGACCCCGTAAACTGAAAAGTACAGGAAAATTTGTGCACGCTCTAACCTCAACCACAAATCTAAAAAAAAAAAAAAAAAAAGATTGCACAAAGTAGGTAAATTTCAATTCTGACTTTTAACTGCCTTCAGAGCCAATTGATCTAAACAATTTCCTTGAAGATCTATAAATTTGAAAACACACCCCGGGATCAAGTTCTCAACAAACAATGAATCCCAACTCAACTTTGTAACCTGATTAAAGTGTTGGTCGACATCATCTGGAAAAGTACATGAACTAGAATCGTTTTTGCATGATTTCAAGCACTTAAATTCAAACTTTCAACCATTTAACTTCATTTTTTTTTAGTTTTAGTACTCAAATTTGTACACTAACTAACAAAGAAATTTTTTTCAAGGTTTCATGGCTAATCAATTAAAAATCTACTGAAAGTAGAGTTGTATTATCTGCTAGTAATAATATACCTAATATATGTGATATAAAGCAGCTCAAACTAAATCATAACAGCATACCTTAGTGGTATAAACCTTATCGCCATTTTCATTTATGTAAAACTGCAGATACATTGTATTGAATTGGCAACCTGCCTGAAACAAACTCAATATCAGATGTCTCTAAAAAAGTATTCACATAAAGAAAAAAAAAACCCAATAAAGATTAAAACAATATAAATAAATTGAACGACTTCATGAATCATAACTGTAAATTAAAACACAAACAACGATGGAAATTAATTAGAACCACAAGTAAAGGCGATTAGGTGAAACCAGTCGAAATGTTGAAAAAAAAGTCTTAAACTAAGGGAACCATAAAGCGTAAACAATAACAAAATACGATTCCAACCCTAAGAAAGAATTTAAAAAAAAAACAAAGCTGCAAGAAACAAACGATTAGAAAAAAAGAAGAAGAAGAAAATTATTCAGACCTGTAACACGAGCGAGAGATTTCTGGAATAGAAACCCTAGCCACGGAGCGACTTCTTTTTGGAAAAACCCTAGCCGCGGGGCTTTTAAATTTTGCTACTTGAGGGGGAAAGTCTATATTACATCGCAGTCATGTAGTGACACAGATAGAGTCGCTTTGGATGGCAATCGATAAGTCTCTGATCAAGTTTTGACTAACATGATGAACGGTTCAGATCTATTTTGAATTCTCCGGTGCTCAAGTTTTGCTACAATGCACCTTATATCAATCAAAGCGCATTTTAGAGAAAATTCCAAAAGCAGAAGCAGAGAAGCTCGACTGCTCGAACAAAGGCTAATCCGGTAAATCTCTCTCTCTCTCTCAAATGCAAATTGAGCTTTCAAACACTCTTCCAACAATCTGCAATTCTTTCTTACCGAAAAAAAAAAACACAATCTGCAAGTCTTAGACAGATCTCTGCCAAATTCCGAAGGGACCATCTCAAAACCCTAAATCCCATTAAAATTCATTACTGATTTCTTTTCTTCTTTTTTTTTTTTTAATTTTATCACAATACCCATTTCTCTAAATTACCGAAAAGCTCGATCTCTTTCTTCAAAATCTGCTGAATTTATTCAAAATTCCTTTCACACTACTCCTATATTGCCTAAAGACTCAAGCTTTTCACCTCAAATTATGTTCAATCTATTCAAATTCCTTGCACATTACTCTTAGATTGCATAAAGACTCGATCTTTTTCTTTAAAATCTTTTCAATAAACTCAAATTCCTTGCATCATTACTCTTAGATTGAGCTTACAAACATGTCATTCGAGGAAGAGGAGGCATTAGAGCAAACCCTTTTGGTCGTTCGCGAAGTCTCCGTCTACAAAATCCCCCCTCGGAGCACTAGTGGTGGATACAAATGTGGGGAGTGGCTTCAATCAGATAAGATCTGGTCCGGTCGTCTTCGTGTTGTTTCGTGTAAAGATCGCTGTGAGATCCGCCTTGAGGATCCCAATTCAGGAGTGCTCTTTGCTGCTTGCTTTGTTCTTCCTGGGCAGAGAGAGAATTCAGTTGAAACTGTGCTGGATTCGTCGCGCTTCTTTGTGTTGAAGATTGAAGATGGAAGGGGGAAGCATGCTTTTATCGGGTTGGGATTTGCAGAGAGGAATGAGGCATTTGATTTCAATGTTGCATTGTCGGATCACGAGAAGTACGTAAAGAGGGAGCATGAGAAGGAGTTGGGAGAGGCAAACGATGATAGTCATATTGATATTCATCCTGCAGTGAATCACAGACTGAAGGTATAATGAGCAATTGATTATCAATGTTTAATTTGAGTGTTTTAGTTTGTGTCTAAAATTCGAAAATTAGATTTTGGATCAGGATTGAGCAACTGAATATCAATGTTTAATTTGGATGTTTTATTTTCTGTCTAAAATTCTAAACATAGATGTTGGATCAGGATTGAGCAACTGATTATCAATGTTTTAGTTTCTGTCTAAAATTCTAAAATTAGATGTTTGATCAGAATACCAAAACCAAATAGAAACTGATATGATTCTGACTTAAGGCGCATTAACAAATTCAAAGAAAGACTGTGGAATGTGTTGTTGGACAGTAATTGACTTTTATACTGTTGGCTGTTCTTTGATTCATTGTACTATTATTTTGTTTTTTGTTTTCTTTTTTTGAGTCATAGTTTTGTCATCATACACCTAATTGTGGAGTTCAATCTGAATATTTTCTGTATGTTGAGTCACCACACTACAGACCCATCAATCACTGAAACAACTATTAACCGGGATGTGTCTCACATTAGCCACACCATTACATCCTCAAACAGGAGAGGTATAAAGGCACCATGCTAATCCAATCATCCTTCTAAAACCTTTACCTCTCCCCTATTCCCACCTTATATCCAGTGTGAGTAAAGAAATCCTGAAAAGATTTCATTTTACCTCTACAAATAGCAGTCTTATATGGTAAGATAACTATCTTGGAATACCAAACCCTCTCTATAGACCCATGTATACATCCAATGATTTTCAGAGAGTATAGTTGTCTATCGTCTTTACTGTATCTTGACAACCATTTTGCAGATAGCTTTATTTATCTCCTGCACCTTCCTAAGTCTGAAAGCACCCACTTTTTTCTTGGTCTACAAACACAATCCCATTTTATGAAACAAAACTTCCTTTTTGACCCCCTCCCTTCCTAAAAGAAGCCTCTTTGAATAATCTCAATTCTACAAGTCACCCGTGCAAGTACCTTGAAAAGTATATATATATATAAAGAGATAGAGAGGAAGATGTGTATATATATATATATATATATATATATATATATAGAGAGAGAGAGAGAGAGAGAGAGAGAGAGAGAGAGAGAGAGAGAGACCTTATATATATAAAGAGATAGAGAGAGAGACCTTTTGTTTTCCATAACTTTGATGCTTTCTTTGTTGTTTCTTTATGCATTAGGCATAATTTATTCTGATGCCTAATGATTGTGGAAGTGTTTTATATTGCCTTATTGGTGTTGTAAGATTTTCTCTTGGGTCCGAGTGATATTATATTTTTATATAAGCATAATCTTCCATTTGTATTCTCTTTCTGGAGGGAATTGACTTCTCAAGGTTTTGGACTATAGGAAGGCGAAACCATCCGGATTAATGTCAAGAACAAACCAGCTAGTGGAACTGGCATGCTTTCTGGTTCTGGAAAGCCTAAAACGTTGTGCCTTGCTCCACCAATAAGTGGGACTGGAAAAATCAGGTCTCCATTGCCACCCCCACCCAATGACCTTGCTGCTGTTCAGATGACTTCTGGCACTCATGGTGTTGGACTCAAGGATCTCAAGGAAAATGCCAGGCATTCCATTGATCCTTTCTCTAATATTTCTCAACTTGAGGTATACCTCTATTCATCTTCTATGGGTTGAATATTTTGTGTTTGCAGTAAGAAGAGAATAACATGATATAATCTATTTAAAAATGAACTGTTGCTTCAAAATGGTTTTAAGACCACCCAAATGTGCCTTTTTTTTTGGTTGTGTCCAATTTGAGAGATGCTTTGATTATGTAAAGTAGAGACCTAGGGAAGCAGCTGTAAGAAGGTGTGAGGAGGTACTTATTGAAGGATCTAAATGGGCGAGAGGAAGACCAAAAAGAACTTGGATAGAGTCATTCCGAAAGGATTTGGATACTCATAATTTGACCGAAGATATAGTTTTTGACAGGTTGGGATGGAGGAAACAAGATTCATGTAGCCGACCCTAGCAAGTTGGGATAAGGCATTTTGTTGTTGTCGTAGTTATACAGCCAGTATATAAAGTAAAAGTTGAACAAAATGATTGTATCCTTTCATTGGAAAACAACTTGTTCTCTCATATTGAAATGAAACCTGCTTATGATTATTATACGTTATATTGTTTGGATCTGCAGAGAAGCCTTCCTTCCACAACTGGGTCAGGATCAACGAAGAACACTGCATCAGGATGGGCAGCATTTTAATTTGTGTGAGCAATTGAGCAGTTACTGTATACAAGTGATATCTTTGTTTATTCTCTATCATTGGAGACGGAAGCAGAAAAGGAAAAAGAATGTAGAAAGAGTAAGGCTTGAAAAAAAAATGTTTAATAGAATATGTCAATTGTTTGAACATAGAATTACAAGAAGAGAGAAATAAGTGTTTAACGTGTCATAAATTATCTTATTTCTATTTATTCCTTATTTTCTTGAGAGATTATTGAATTACAGGTGAAATGGAAAATTCAAGTAGCTCTTTCAGATTGTAAGTTACTGAAACTTTTCATGGAAGTAAAAAAGATGGTTATGATACTTCCTAAATCCAGAATTATACTAATGTGAATCTTGACCATCCATTTCGGGCTAAAACTAGGAGGACCCATGAAATTGGACCAGTGAACCGGAGATGACTCCTGTTCTTGGTTCTCATTGTCTAAGCATCCGATTGAACCATGAAACCGTTCATTTTTAAAGCCATTCCATGAAGTAGGCAATGCCCTATCGATTTTCGCGGTTTTATAAACGTGGCAGACATAATGTGGCCTTAATCCAGTTTGGTTGAACCTTTTTGTTGGACTTATTATATGAGTAGAATCAGTTGACCCACTAGAGATGGGCTGACCCGGGTTCCCGCTTGATGGATGTTTGACTCTCTTCTACAATTTAGGAGGTAGAGTCCAAGTTTGGAATTGAGTTGAATCTTCTATAGATAGAAGAATCCTCCATTTTCCATGCTATAAATATGTTTGAACCAAAAATCCTAAAGAATCTTCTCTCTCTCTCTTCATCTCTTCTTCGTCATTAGAGATATGGTTTGTTACAGATTTTCATACTTGAGATATGATCATTTGAGTGTGGATACTACTATGTGTGGTTCTAGTAATCACACAACCACATCCGGTTTGATAGAGATTTTCTGTTGCAGATCCGAGTTTGTGTGCATCAAGGTATGAGATCCGGTTTGTTTACAACCTTCATTGGTATTAGAGCTATTGTGATTTGTCTTCGTTGGACTGAGGTATGTCGAGAAACATCATCTAAGAAGCAACCTAGTTGTTGTTTTACAAAAATTAGCACATTTAATACATAGTTGCACTGATGATCATAAAAGGATGGTTTGTGCAACTATACGTTGAGATCATCATTGTTTTGGGGTGCTTATTATTGCTTTTTAACACCTATATAATGATGAATTGAAGAGAAAAAAAGTTTAAATTGGATTAAAAATTAGATTTGGAAAAACCTAGATTCGTAGCCTTCGATTAGCCAATCTAGGATGCTCGGTTAACCGAAGTAATCTTTCGACAAACCGAAGGCCAACTAAAGACTAGTCAAGCTAGCCTTCGATCAGTCAATAGGGATTCTCAGTTGATCGAAAGGGTTGCTCGATTAACCGAAGCAATGTATTGGTTAACCGAAACAGACCCACATAGAGAAGAGCCACAGATTTTGTGACCAAAGAAGCTTCGGTCGATTGAAAGCCCTCCTCGGCTAACCGAAGGAACCAAGAACAGTAAGGACTAAATATTGTTTTTCGAACCGAAGAGGCTTCGGTTGATCAAAGGACCAACCGAATCCCTCCTTGGTTAACCGAAGAGGACCCAAAAAAACTTAAATTAATTAATTTTAATTTTGATTAAATTTGTGCCCTTTTATATAATTGATTAGAGTACTGTGCCATGATTTAATTAAGTTACCTGGATGCTTATATGAGATTAACACGTGAATAAAATGATATTAATTAACTTTTTTATAATTAACTTTTAAAAGTAACCCTTTGTCCTAATTTTCCCTATGCCAGTTTGTTAAAATTGGGACTATTACAAAGTGATTATGTAGCTTAAAAGTTTATCAATCTCCACAATATAAGTCCACATAAAACTTTAGGCTTAAATAATTTAAAATCACTCAAATTGATACTCTATTAGAAACAATGCATAAAACCTACTACAAATTGATTTCTGAATTTATTGCATGAATAATAATCAGCTACATAATAATAAACACCACGTACATCACAATCACATTGGCTATAGTTTTGTGGTTGTCTATATATGCTTCTTTTGAATGCTTAAGCAATTAATAATTTTGAGATCATTTCATTGATCAAAATTTATTCATAGGACATAAACATTGGCTGATATATTTATATTCCTGGATGTTCTTGTGCATAAAAAATGCGATTGTGGCAAGACGAGTCACAAGGATATGGACAATCAATCTTTTGGAAGGGACGACGGTCGAAATACCAGTCTCCAACTGCCTTCGAAATTGGCTGCAATAAATTTTAATAACCAGATTAGAATTCTATAATTCAGTAAACAATTAAAGACTAATAATAAGAATATATATGTGTGTGTATATGCGTGTTGTTATGTGGAGGGAGGTTGATGCTATTGAGACAACCGGAAAGTACAGATGATCCGCTAGCCTTGACGCAGGTCGCTCTGGCCTGAATTTTTTGGGGGACTAGGGATATAATAGTAATTTCACTTCTATTATGTAAGTATTTATTCATACTTTGGCTGCTCTTTGTAACACATTATTCCGAGCTTTGGAGAATAGTAGAACTGGGTGTGCATCCGTGGACGTAGGCACAATTTGCCGAACCACATAAATCTGTCTTTGTGAGCTTGATTTCTTCTTCATTGAATTATCCTTCTTTCTTAACACGTGTGTAGTATAGAGAGAGAGAGAGAGAGAGAGAGAGAGAGAGAGAACTTACTATGTTATCCAAAACAGGAGAATCAGCTCTTAACCATGTCTCCTGCATTCCAGACTGGCAGTGGGCATAACAAGAGTTGATAAACAAGCCTCTTACTGAAGGGCTTCCTATTCCAGACAGTGCTCTTAGAAACTCCATCCTGTAACCTGTTTAACATGATATTTTCCATTAAAAAGTTAAACATATTCACTTAAATCTACTTTAGATTAGAAGTAGAGTCTCCAACAGAAAATTCATTTGGTGTTGTAAAGTAACCGGTGCACATAACCTTCAATACTTTTTCATTATTTCAGAGTATAACCAAATGAATGAGTCCTTAACAATAATTTCGTAAAAATCCATTCTTATGGCGTGTTTGGCGTTGCTTCTCGGAAGGAAAAGCGATTCCTGTAAAATTGATTCTTATGAAGCGCTTCATAAGAACTGCTTCAGAGGAACAAAAGATGTCTGATAAACACTTATTGAAAAAGCGCTTCCAAGTTAGATTTGTGAGTGTTGTTCGAGAAGATAACATGGGTAAAATAGGCATTTTAAAAGTTTTAAAGGGGTATATAAGACCATAAGACATATTTCATTAAAATCTCGAACTGATTCCCACAAACGTGATTTCAGAAGCAAGAAATAGTAGCTTCAAAAAAATCAACGTTTGGATGAAGCGATTCTTGTGGAATAGCTTTTCACTTGGGTTTACCAAATGCTTATTTATTTATTTAAAGAGCTTTTGGACTCGGGAATCACTTCTAGGGCCTGAAGAAGCAATGCCAACACGCCCTTAATAAGAGTTGTCTATGGAAAACAAAACTATTAGAGGAGATCGAGCTAAAAGAGAAGTATAACTGATTTGCCACATTGAAGAATTGAACAAGGTCATAACAGTATCGACCTTGAATAGTATTAAGTTGAGCGGGTGAACACTTCGTTATATCAAGCTTGCAAGAATGCCAGGAGCCATGGGGATCAGCAGTACCTGGAGCCAAAATGTTTTTTATCTGTATGAACACAAGGACTTGAAATTAGTAGGTGAAAGAAAAATCCAAATAGTTGAATTCGGAGGGGGAAAAGCACAGAAAATTGCCTACCTGCCATGAATCGTAAGCTGCATTTAGTATAAAAAGTGATGTTTGTATTTCTTGGGCCATGTTTTGTGGGAAGAAGCACTGCAATTTGTGAACATAAATTAGTAAGATTAATGTTGGGAGATGGAAGATATTGCAAAACTTCAATACGAATACTTACCTGCCCTGGTCTCATTTTTGAAGTACATGATAAGGGGAGATTCTTTGCTGATCCCTGTACAAGATTTTGAGAAGTGGTCACAATTTTTGCATACAGATTAAGCATTTTCCTTCAGTTAACATAAGAGAATAAAATATGTATACAAAGTCACTATAAGACTAGCAAAATCGATGCTATCTTAGTACATACATTATATACATATATATATATATATTAGAGAGAGAGAGAGAGAGTACATGTGTTGTCACCACATCATTATAGAAGGCCTCAATGTGTGGTGTTCCAGCGACATCCTTCCTGTCATTCAGCTCATTGTGTTAGTTGAGTAAAATTTCCCCTGAAATTTTCCTTTTCGACAAGCATTGAAGTTTTCATTGTATCAATATTTTCCTTACCTTGAAATTGTTTTTGTGTATCTTTTCAAAAGAATAAATACGGCAAAATAAAAATTACCCTGAAATTTGCTCATTCAAAAGGTGTGAAATTTCCCTAAAATCAAAATTGCAAACCATGCACATATGAACTGGAAGTCCTAGGTTCGAGTCCCCGGGCTTACCAGAAATATGGTCCTTTTGGGTGGGGTCATGTATCACGGGTCAGTTCAACTGGCAAGCTCTCCAGTTTTGGAACTGGAGGTCCCAGTTTCGAGTCCCCGGGTTTACCTGATATACGGTCCTTGTGGGTGGGGTCATGTATCTGGGGTTTACCCTCTCTCTCTCTCTTTCAAACACACACAGATTTCAGAAGAAAGGGTAGAGAAAAAAGGGTTTTATTTTGTGCTTACGCATTGATAAAAAAACCAGCATCTGCAAGACACTTTACTTTGGCACCCATAGGTAGGAGAGAACGGAAATTGTCACAGTGCAGAATAGATGCCAATCCACCCGCTGAACAGCCAGAAAGAAGAGCCTGTGATCAATTCTTTTGAGTCATTAACAGCACAAGGACACTCAAAAAAAGGAAAATTCAAACATTCGTATAGAGTGAGTAATGGATTTTTATAAGTATCATACTTTTTCAGCATTCCTCATCCCTTTTGCTAATAGATCCTCAATGATAGCAAGCCATACCCTTCCTCCTCTATAGTAAATCTTCGTTGCCTGCTCAAAGTAATGCGTAACCAAAGAAAAAAATAGTAAATTTTACATTCACTTTGGCTTTAACTTGTGAAAATGCTACTCTAGTTTTGATCAAAATTGAGAGAGAGAGAGAGAGAGAGAGAGCCCACTGGATTCACAGCCTCTACATCGCCAGTAAACGATGACCCGTCACAGTATCGAACTTTGATCCTGTTCCAGTTATAGAAGTCTGGATATTGAAGTTCAGTTTAAATCATTTTGCAGGAAGAGAGTTAGAAAAGATAATGCTGAAGGTTCAAATCCAAGAATGACAATCAAAATTATACAATGAGGTCTTACCTGGGTTAAACTTTGCTTTGTTGCTAAGCATCCCAGAAAAAGTGACTTCCGTGTCCATTTGCTTAGAGGAGCCTAAACGAGTGTTCTTGCGGTCAAGACAAGTAGTAACATTGTTGCACCATCCTCCACCCTATTAAGACAAAACAAAAATCATCAAGAACAAGGAGAAGATCACTCAAACAACACCGTTCATCTCTACCTACCAAGTGTATCTAACGACAAAAGATTGTCGCTACCATGGTTCTAAATTTTAATATGTGACGAAAATTTCGCAATTTTGGGATAAATTTCAAGGGAAATGTCGCTATTTGGCACTATCTCCTAAAAATAATTAAAGAAAATACAGTAAAAGCGGCTAAGATGGTTTATGGCTCAAATGTTTCAAAATTAATTTACACAAATAGTAGATAAAATGGGAACTTATCCAATGAAAATTATTGGATTATACCAAGCGAAACTTCCAAGTCATCGAGGATCGATTCAAGTAAACCGAAATTTAATGATATTCAAGTTCAGTTAACTCATCCATTTATTAATCAACTCTTCCATACACAATAATTAAGTGTAAAAAAAAAAAAGAAGGAAACTCTTCCATACACAATTTGTATGGATATTAGCTCCATCCAGATCAAGAATCTGATAATTATATTTTTATACCACACGCCAACTCTTTCAATCTTGTCATTTAGAAGCCCAAACCAGTAAATAAAATTATAATTTGCAAATAAATAGATGGAAATTTAATACATATGGATTGGATCACAGAAACTAACCTCGAGGAGAATCAGCCAATTGTTAATTCCAGAACCAAATCCTTTATCAAAATGATATGCCGGCGGGCTCCCATCTAAGCAAACTGCACAATATGTCAAATTCCAAAAGGAAATTAATTACACTAAAAATTTGAGAACTAAAATAACAAAAGGAGAACCAAAAAAAATTTCTAATTCATCCAACTCAAAAGTAGTAAAAGTTCTTACCTCCTCCTTTTGCTACGGCGCTTGTAACATAAGTAATTCCCACATTGAAAGCCTCGGCTTCCAATGTGATCAGTATGCATAATAGAAGATTTAACCATCCACATAGTCTTAGATTGACCATTCTGTAGAATTTAATCAATTAATCAAAACAGAGCAAATATATACTAGAAAAAAAAAACAGAGGATGACTATTTTAAATTATCAAGTAAAGCAAATTGATTATGAGATGGTTAACACTGATCTATAAGAGGAAGCAAGATAAATTTCCAAGCACCCCTTTAATGATTATGAACAGAAGCAAAGACAAAACTATTGAATTTTATTTCTGTCAGAATTTGCATAAGTCTTTCTCATCAGTGAAACTTTAAATTGAAATATAT